>VDFB02014971.1:0-41629 GCA_007258455.2 Sequoia sempervirens
ATTTCCAAATTGATTTTGATTTTTACACTGAAACTTCCGGAGGCCATAACTTTTGACTCGGGTGTCCGTTTGAGTTGAAATTTGATGGGTGGTTGCGTTATGCGATAACGAGTGGATTTCCAATGGGTTTCTCTAAAATTCGTTGGAACCATTTTGACACATTTTCGAGGCCTCAAACTTTCATCATGACCCTCAAAATCCCCATTTAGTGTTTTTTTCCAACATTTTGAAAAATTGTTTTTGCTCATAACTCAAAATTCATATCTCAAATTTGGGATGTTAGTTGGCAATTCATCCTATCTCAATATTGGGTATTTCTTGGAAAAAAATTGGACTCTTGCAAGTATATCCGTGAGGTTTCCTAAAATGGAAAAATTTGACAATTTTTGAAAATTGCCAAATTTGGAAAAATCTGCTTGTCAACACCAAACATCCCTTAAGCCCCGGAACTCGGTGTAGAATCAATCCAATCATATCCTTCAATCATTCTAGTCTTCAATCCAATCCTCATCTGAGCTTTAATCTTATCCCAATCTAAGCTTAGCCAAACCCCTAATCTAGGCTTTCATCCATCTGCAGTCACTATCTTTGGATACCGAACAAAGTCTTAAGATCCCTCCCTCCATCTTCTTCAATTTTTTCCTATTCATCCATTCTAATAAATCCATTCACTCATTCCATGTAACCATTCATCTACTTCGAACCTTCATCTATCATCTCAACACTTCATTGAACCTCTTATCATCTCAAACATTCATCAAACCTCCTTCTATCATTTCAAACTCTCATTCCATAATCTTGATCAATCATTTACTCATTCTGAGTAATCTTCCACCCATTCCCACCCTTCACCTTCTAGTTCCAAGAATCAGTCATCTATCCATCTGGTCAACTTTTCCTCATCCAAATCCTTATCCCTCTATCCAATCCACCCAAACAATCCTTTTCCTCCCCCCATCCTCTCCCCTCATTCCATCTCATAATCCCTTGTCATTGGTATCTAGCTATACACTTTTCCCCATGCAATCCAATGTCATCTATCTTATCGTCATCACTTTTGCTTCTTTTGCACATCTTAACTATCTCATCGTTCATCACTTCATCATTCATCTATATGGCATGTCATTCCCCCACTTCATCTTTGATGATTTGGATAACTATCCCATCCCTGAGCTTTATATAGTCACTATCCTCACATCCAATCCAATCCAACAGGTCTATCTTGTTCCGTCATGTCAGTTCCATCATTTTAACCCCTTATCTAGGGTTATCTCATCATCTTTCATCCATCACTTATCTACGTTGCCCTTGCACTTTCACGTAGGCAAGGTCGATCATTTGATCTGCCCCTGGGGTTTCATCTATCATCAATCTTTTCTTTTGTCTCTCTAGTCCTTGTCATCCACCTTTAGTCTTCATCATCCTCTTTCTACTTTTATCCATGGTCAGTCGTCTGCCTTTTATCGAACTACGAGGGCTCTGCGCTTTCACATTGGCAAGACTAATCTTTGATCGACCCCCGAGCCCCTAGGTCTTTAGGGAGTGTCGGTCTCATGTCTTGTCTCCCTTGTGTCGTGTCATCAAGCTATGCCCTTATCCAGCTGGTTCTTAACAAACAAGATCCACTTGTATCAACAAATCCAATCAGTTTTGAATATCCTACAACATATTGATCTTTTAGTTTAGTATCCATCATCGGTCTCAACAGGTATCCTTTCTAATCGCTCTCATCAATCCCATCCATCTCCTTGATCCTATGGCAAAGGACATTTGAAATTGATTGCGATCTTTTGATGCTTTTGGCTTTGTTTATCATTTGAGCTCCCTATCATCACTTGTCAAGGCCGCCATGATCCATCATATTATGGCATGTTTTGATTGGTCCACATAGGGGCATATCTTGATCTTTTGTTTGATTGTGTCTTCTTGGTTGTCCCACGTAGTACCCACCAAGATCCCCAAGGTCTTGTGTTATGCTGGGGCATCCTTTTGTGCTTGTGGTTATCTCAATACCTGGCCCGACCAAGGTCTTTGTGACCTTGGGGTGTTGGGATAGCCTTCTTGTCTGTTGTGTTTATTTCATGCATTAGACACTATTACGCCTTGGTTCCACATACCCTGGCACTTGGTGTCTTATGCTATAGCAAAAATCAGTGCTCCGAAGATGGAAAATTGCATTAGGATTGCATTTCATTCTCCATTCCATCATCTTGCATATATCCCCCATCCTCTTATATATCACAATCCCCCCATCCATTCATCCTTCATCCTTACCTCACATCTTTATCCAACCCCCATCCATCCCATTTAGCCCGAATCATCTAATCATATCCTTGGTCTTGTTCTTAGTCTTGTTACAAGCTTGGATTCAATCATCCTCATCATCATCATCATCATCCATTCGGTTTGTTTTAGGATGTATCCTTCCCTCATCAACAACACTTTCATCATCATCATCGGGAGGCATTCTTCCCTATCATTTAGTGGTGTTTTTGGATGTATCCTTCCTTCATCAATACCACTCATTGGGATGTATCCTTCCCTATCCTTATTGACAACACTCCATCCATCCTCAACCCCTTTTGGCTTGTACCTTGACTGGGGCAACATCATCTTCGTCTCTTCATCCATTTTTGTTTCCCAACCTCTTGGTGCCTTTTCATTCTCTCTTACCCATCACCTTGCATCATCTTCTTCATCTCCCATTTCATCATCTCATCCATTTCAAGAGCACATCCGTGTTCTCTTGAGGGGGCATCCTTATCCCTAATTTTCATCTTCACCTCCTAGTCATCCGTTTGATGACTGGGGCATCCTTCCCAATCTAACCATCTCCTTTTGGGTTCTATATTTTATTATTCTTTGAAATGATGCTACTTCGTAACACCATCTCAAAGAGGGGAAAAATGTAGACATCCAAATTTGGACACTTAATTTATCCAAATTTATCACTTTTCATCTAAACATCATCTTATTTGAGTTAATTAAGTAATATTATTTAATTAATATCTTTAATTCTGCCAAATCCCTAAGGTATTTGATTAATAATTAAATACCTTACTCTCCTTAATCCTCTTTTCATCAAATAAATTAAATAAATATTACATTTATTTAATTCCTCACATGTCATTTTCATCTAATCCTAATCCATCTCCTAATCTCTTAATTAAGGATGTGCACATGCCTAATCCTTGATTATGATGTGTCACATCCTCCAACTTTTGCAAGTTGGCTTTTAATCCTAATTAGCCCCTAATTATCCTCTAATTACTGATTAGTCAAACCTAATTAGTACCTTGGTCAACTCTCCCCATCCCCTAGGAATTTTTAATTCTTTTTTATTCACCCTAGGCTCCTCTCTTCCCCATGTGAATTTTTAATTCACTTTTATTCCTTCTAGAATCCCCTTTTCCCATGCACCTTCTAGAACCTTTGACTTGTCACATCAAGTCACATGTGACAAATTCCCACCTTTTGGGAACCTTGTCTTATCCACCAGATTCTTCCAATCATTGTGAATTTAAAATTCACTTTTATTCACCCAAGATTCTTCCCATTTCCCAATGTACTTGCAAGGTACTTGTCCTTCCTCCACCTCATGTACCTTTTTGACAACTCACCTCCATCTCATATCCCCTTGGCCACTTCACCCTCCACATGTCAAAATGTGAGGGCTTGTGGGTTCTCCACCCACTATAGCCCTTCATCTTGACCTTGTTGGATCAATCTTGACCATTGAATTTTCTAGAGAATTCAAATTCTCCTATAAATACCCCCTCCTCAAGGGCATTTTCAACACTTAGCCATTTGATAACTATATGCTGCCAATTTATATCCTCAATCCTTTGCCATCATTTAGCCATCTCTCTTGATCATATTGCACATTGAATCTTGCATAATTTTAGTCATTCAAGCAATCATCTAAGGAGCACACAAACCATTCCAAGCAAGGGCCAATCAAAAAGATATCAATAGCAAGGAAGGTAAAATCGTTTGTGTCTTGTGTTATCTATTTTCTTTCTTGTTTTGTCACTCTCTTTTGGCTAATCTTGAGGTGTCCTTGGTCTTTTATCATTCACATTTTGAGTTATTTTATGCACTAGAATAGGATAAATTCCAAGGTATACACCATGGTATGAAATAACGCCCGAGGCACACTAACAGATATGATAAAAAAATTCATGCAAAAGCATATGGCTGAGGGGGAACGTAGGAGTGAAGATTATGCACAAAATTTTTTTATTTAAGAACTTAAGTAACTCCAAATAATTGTAAATGGGAAAATATAAACCCTTGTAATATCAAGGAATATAAAACTTGTATGGTAAGCACAAATGGATTTGCTGAAAAGGCTTTAGAAGCCTTCAAGTAAATGCAATCAGCAAGAAAGCCAGCTAAATCGATACAATGCTAAAAAAATTACATGAGCACCCATACAGTTCAAGTTTTCAGAGAGAAATTATGTTTTTTATACATAGAAGATCAAGCATCTAAAGAAACACAAATAACACACAAATTGGATTTTCTACAATCAAGATTTGAAAATCTTTGGAGACTAAAATTTCTAATTATTTTCAATTTCTAAACAAGTAAACAAGTATCCAATTTTACCATACAGCCCAAACCTCCAAGAATCAAGAAGAAGATAAAATTTTAGAAGAGAAATAACCTGGATTCAATTGATTGAAATGGGTGTGGATTTGATGCAAGGTCTGGATTTTCCAATTGCAGCTTTGATCACCTCCGAGAAACCCCAACCCAATTTTAAACACCATCCATCAAATGCAATCATTCTATAGAAGAATTTAATTAGATAAATTTCCTGTTCAAAAACTAAAAAAAATCAAAGATAATCACCCAAAATCACCCCAAAATGATTTTAATAACCCAAGAAAGCCTTTGTTTTTCCAAAACAAAAAGTGGATAAAAATCTTGTAAAAACAACCAGTTTCCATACAACAATTAGTTCAGAGTCATGCATGTGCACAAACTCTATTTTTTCTAGCTTTTCAATTGTTTTAACTAGTTGTTCATTATCTTTTACAATTTCACCTTTTATTTTTAATGTTTTATTTCCTTTTAATATTTTCTCACATTTTAATTTATAATTAAAACTGTACATTAATAATCAATATCTTTATATTTAATTGTCGAGTTGCTTTTAACTTAATAATTTAATTTAAGAAACTAAATAACCAAGAACAACATATATATCAATTTATCGAAATGCTTTATTTAATAATTTATTTAATTCATCACCAAAACAAACAAAATTGTAAAACCAATTTAATTCAAACACCCCAACCAAAATTAATCAAACATTATGAAAGGGTGAATCGTGGAGGGGCACTACACCTCTTAAGCATACAAGTTATAATATACAATATTGTACAAATGATATTGTGACCAACGACTTAGTATGGGATGACTACACTTAATGCATGGATTCAAAGTATATTCAAGCCACTAAACATCAATTCCAATAGAGATCATTCAATTTAAACAAAGACAAGAAGCCACTGAAACTAGCATATTAAAGTATGAAAGTTTGATAAACCTCTAATCTAATCCATTGGAACTTTTCCTATTGGGGGAGTGGTGTCATATTTATGTGGAATGACGACCCTTTCCCAATCCTATGGATAAATTAACCTATTTCGATTGATTCTATTGAAGAGAATCAATGAAACCAATGATAGATGTGTTTGAAAGCATGATTTAAAACTAAATTAACATGATGAAAGCTATTTTAACATGATCTATGCTAAGATGATCAATATGGGTGAATGCAAAGCTAATCTAAATGGAGTTTAAGCTAAAAATATTAAAACCCTAAGTTACCATGGAAGCCATTAATGGAAGCTAAGCTAATGATGAAAGTAAATTAAGCTAAAAAGATGCTAAATATAAGTGCAAGTGAAAATGATTTTAACAACACAAATTTTCTCTTAAAAGATGGATCCATTTGTCTCCAAATAGTGACCTATTTATAGAAAAGAAAATGAGAAATGAAGGGTTAAGATTAAAAAGGTTAACCAATGGTCCAAAAGGAAGGAAGATGGAGGCATGGATCATGGATTCTCATCAATGGATGAGAATCAATGATCACATGGATCAAGGAAAAAATCAAGGGTTCATATTATTTCAAACAAACACACATTCAAAACTTGCACAAGAAGTCTTGTAAGTTAACTTGCACAAGAAGTCTTATAAGTTTGTTATGAGGGAGAATATTATTTTTTTTAAATGAGTGAAGAGAGAATATTCTTTGGAATATTCTCATAGGTGAGAAAAATTAGATATTTAGCAAATTAAACCAAATATTTAATGTACAAAAGGGGAAGGAATATTTCCTTTTTGGATGAATGTGCAAAGGAGGAATATTCCCTTGCAAGTGGGAGAATTAGATTAATTAGTAATTGATAATTAGAAAAAAGTTTTAATTATGCCAATTAGGGGAATTAAATGATATTCGAGTATGTGCAGGATCATCATGGAAAAAACAAGCCCTTAAGTGGCAAAAAAATCAAAAAAATTAGTGTTAGACAACTTGACATAAAAATTTGAACAAGTTATCTATATTATTTCAAAAATATGTAAGAATAGAATCTGTAGAAAATTGAATTTAGTTTCTAAACTACTAGGTTTATTTAAAAATAAATAAAATCTATTTGGTGAAAATTTGAAATTTCAATGTAGTAGTACTTAAATTTCAAGGAAAAAAAAAGTAAGGTGTTCTGACCACCCTAACCATAATAAAATGACAATATTTTTTATAATATTTTATATATAAGTAGAGGACTCATGTATATATGTGATGCATATTTTTTAAATTTTTTCCAAGTAAATAATTAATTATGAATTTTTATTACAAATTTTAAAAATATAAAACTGTATGTCGACCACCTTAACTTGGTCAAAAATTCATGAAATTTAATTTTTATTTTTTTAATCCTATAGTATGTGAAGCATAGAATGTGACACATGTTTCGGATTCAAAAAATGTGATACCGTTTGAAAGTTATAGATGTTTTTCAATCAGCCTATCAATTAGGACTTTAGTTGTAATTATAATAGAAAATAAATAATAATTATTTATTAAATTCAAATTAAAGCATAATTTATATTGGTGGAAAAATAAGAATCTCCTCTAAAAACCCTTTTCATTTCATCAATTTTGGGTAAAAAAAAGTCATCAGCCACATACCCTATAAATACCCATAATATTGCCACTTTTTGGCCCATCATAATCCTGCACATACCCATTCATTAAATAAATGATTTAATGAAAAAGGAGAAAGTGAAATGATATTTAATTAAATAACTTAGGTTTATTTAACTAAATAAGAGGACTTAGGAATTAAATTAAATAACTTGATTTATTCAATTTAATGGGACAAAATGTTAGCACGAAAGGGAGTGAATTAACCTAATTAGATTAATTAGATCAATAGATGAAAATTATGCAATTAATTAAATAGCTAGGATAATTTAATCAATTAAGTGAAAAGAGGATGGAATTTAGGAGGAAATGATGTTAGTATATCTTATTCAAGTGCATGATATTATTCAATACATTTTTTAGTGACTACATTTTTCCCCTCTTTGAAGTGAGGTACTTGTTACATTGATTCAAAGACTGATGCTTTTTAGATTAAAAACTGCTACTTAGACCAAAAAATAAAATAAAATCTAATTTTTGGATGCCCCACTGTTGCCCTAGTAGAAGGAATAAGCTGGCATTATGGTTGTGATGAATGATAGTGCAATGTATTAATATACTTAGAATAACAAATCTATATTATTCAAAACAACTTAAATCATAATGACGATGCAATGGATTCTGTTTTCCTTTATTATGATATGTTGTGATGATGTAAGATGTATGCATGCTAATGATTTTGTGGATGTAGGATGGATACATGTTGATGTTTTTGTTGAATTTCATGATATCAGGTTAGCATGGAAAGAAGATAGAATAATATAATGATTGATTTGACCATTGATTTTGAGATTGATTCAAAATTCCAACAAGTATTTAATCCACTGAGACTTTATTAGATATGGTGATGAGAGATGATGATGATTTTCTCATATCTTGGGATTGGGATTTTCTGTCATTTCTTATGTTTGATATAAAACACAGACATGATGCATCAAGGTATTGAAAACTGGATGGTGTTGTATCCAGTGTAATGGACTTTAACTCTACAAACAAATAGGATAGTTCTTGTTCACATCTTGACATACAAAAACCTCATTGGAATGTAGTTTAGTAGTTCATAATATCTCATACCAAAGCGTACACAATAGTCAACAATCTACCCCAAAAAACTTCCCTACACACAACTAAGCAAGTATGTGCCAAGATTATTTTACAAGAATACTTACAAGCACAAAAAACGACATATAATGATCGATGCCCATTCCTTTCTCTCTAAATTGTTTTGATAAAAATCATCAAGAGGTCCTTGAAATGGGTCATTAAGATAAATCATAAGAAAAGATCAAAGACAAACAATCAGTTTTATCTATATCTCTTGACAGTTTAAATATAGCTAAGGTGATTTCTGGTACTAATGTCCATCATATGAAGGATTCATCCTAGGACATGTTGATAAGATGTTTTTATTAGGATGAGGTGTGTGGTAAGCCATTGATACAAACTTCATTGACTCATTTACCTATGATCTAGACTTTATATATTGATACTTAGGTTCTCACTTTACTACTTGTGATACTTGCTTTCTACTTGTTTTGTCAAAGGTTGAAAGGTGATAATCGATTTATTATGGGTGAAAGCGAAATGGGATGGATGGTTTTAAATTTTTTGGAATATTTCAATGTTTTTGATATTTTAAAAATATTTTAAGGCTATTTTTGATATTTTTCAATTGCTTACTTGAATTTTTTGGTTTTCAGATATTTGAGGCTATTTAGGGTTTTTCAAAGATATTTGATGTTGTTTAGGTCTTTTGAATGTTTTCTAATGTTTAGGGATTTTCCAAGGTTTGCAAATGTTTAAGGCTTTTCTGATATTTAAATGTTTAGGGTTTTCTTTGATATTTGAATGTTTAGGGTTTTTTTCTAAGTTTCAACCAATAACCTAACCTAAAAGACTATCCTAGGGGCCTTGGGGGTTGATCAAACAGATTAGCCTTGCCTACGCTATACATGTAGAAGCCTCATAGTTCGCCTAACTTGACTTATTAACAATGAGAAAGGAATAGTTGATGAAATGCCAGTTTATTATGATAGACTCCTAAAGGACTAACCTAGGGTGTCTCGAGGGTGCATCAATGATGGTATTTCCTACATTCAAGCTCAGAGACTCGTAGTTCAACATGGTACTATTTTTGGATTTTCGATGTTTGAACTTTTTAGGGATTTTGATGTGTTTTGGATTTTAACTTTACAAATTTTGAATGTTTTTGGATTTTAGCTATACATGATTTGGATGTTTTTGGATTTTGATGAGGTTTTATGAATGTTATTGGGATTTTTGATGAGATTTCCAATAAACTTAAGATATAGAAGAACTCGATCCAATCTAGAATGAATTTCCCCAGTGTTATACTATGGACTACCTTGATATAGGTAGGACAAATTGACCTTTGGAGTATGCCAGGTAGTACTAAAGGAGATACGATACTTCACAATAGCAAGAGCCTATGATATGGACGCGAATGGGAGATGGAATAAATAGGATGAATGATGTGATGGATGGATGAGATGCAAAGAATGATAGGATAAAGAGCCAAATATAGATGGAGGTGATTTATTACCCAAGGTGCCTATTTGCCAAGTTTTGACCAAGGTACTTGCCCAAAGTGCCACCAAAGTGGTTTTCACTAGAGGATGATTTTTTTCTTTACTATTTTTAATCATTTTTCTTATTCTTTTGGAGTTTTGATCATTTTTTGATTTTATTGTATTTTTAGATTTTATAACCTTTAAGTCTAGGCATAAAACTTTTTAAGATGCAAACTATTGGTTGGTTCCTTCAAGAGATCACCTTCAGGTGTTGAAAATTGATATGGTCTTGATCCATAGCTTGTTGTGATGAGAAAGGGAACTAACCAGTTAGGCTCAAAATTTCCTTTACTATCCTAATCTAGAAGATTCTTTTGATTCTGCTTGAGAACAAGATCCCCTACTTGGAAATACTGACTCTTGATCTTCTCATTATAGCTTTGTTTCAGTCGGTTTTGGTATACTTGCAAGTGATTAAGGGCATCAAGGTGACACTCATCCAACAATTCTAGCTCATTTAGCCGAGATACTCTATATTATTCATCAGTGATCAGATTCTATAGTGAGACTCACAGTGATGGGAGTTCAACCTCAATAGGTAGGATGAATTTTGATCCATAGACCAAGGAGAACAGTGTTGCACCCGCAGGCGTGCAAATATTGGTTCAATAGGCCTAAAGGGAAAGATTTAACTGCAAATGCTTGTCACGACCAACTTCATTGACTATTTTCTTTAGGATTTTTAGAATGGTCTTGTTTGTAGCCTCAGCTTGACTGTTTCCCTAGGTGTAATAAGGGGTAGAGAATTGATGTTGGATGTTGAATCTTTGACATAACTCTTTCACATCCTAATTCTTGAAGGGTGTTCCGTTGTTTGAGATAAGAGCTTGTGGAACACCATTATGATAGATAAGCTAATTTAGGTTAAATTTAGAGATTTTCTTTCCCATTATGTAGGTCATAGGAATGGCTTCCACCCATTTGGTAAATTACTCTGTGGCCATGATGATAAACTTTGGCCTTTAGATGAGGTGGGAGAAATCTTTCCTTTGAGGTCAAGTCCCCACTATGAGAAAGGCTAAGGTATGACCATTGGTTGCAACTCCTAAGTTGGAGCATGAATAATATCTATTTGCTGTTGACACTGGACACACTTTTGCACATACTGATGGGCTTCTTTTTCCATGGTTGGCCAGTAGTACCTTGTCCTCAACAATTTCTAAGCTAAATTCATAACACTAGAATGAGAACTACATATGCCATCGTGTACTTTTGTTAAGGCAGTCAAGGATTTCTCTTGGTTAAGACATCGTAGTAATGTCCCTTTGATGCCTCAGTGATATAAGGAATCACCTAGAATCATGAATTGGGATACCTTTTTAACAAAGGTCTTCTTAAGGTTAGAGGTGATATCAGATGGGAGGGTTCCTCTACTAAGGTAGGTGAATATATCATGATACCACAAGGATCCAAGACTAATGATGACACACACAAATTCAGATTCATGGATTTTGAAAGTTAGTATGAGAAGTTGTTCTACCAAGAATTCACATTGAAGGATGTTGTGCAACATGTCTAACAATGATCCAATTGTTGCTATAGCATCTACTGCTAGGTTGTTCATATGAGGAATCTACTCAAAAGTTATATCAATGAAAAGGTCCTCGAGACTCTCTACCATCTTCTTGTACGGAGTATGTTTATCATCCTTAGTTTGGTAGTCGTCATTGACTTGGTTGATAACCAACTATGAGTCTCCATAGACTTTCAAATCTTGTATCTTCCATTGAACTGTTATCCTTAGACTTGTGATTAGAGCTTCATACTTAGCAATGTTTTTAGTACATGGGAATGATAACATGTATGAATTTTGGATGCAATCTCCTTGAGGGATGATAAAAAGAATACCTTCCCCTGATCCATGTTGGGTGAATGATCCATCAAGGTACATTTTCCATTGATCAGTTAGATTGACAAGGAACACTAGTTCATCAGGGAATTTAGATATCAAAGGGTTCTCTACATAGATAGGTGTTTCTGCCAGTTAGTCCATGATCACTTGTCCTTTGATTTCCTTGCACTCAACATACTCTATGTCAAATTTAGTCAAGATCATTACCCATTTGGCCATTCTCCCAGTGAGAGTTGCTTTGGATAACAGGTATTTCAATGGGTTGATCTTAGAAATAAGCTTGGTTTGATGTGATAGGATGTAATGTCTAAACTTTTGTGAAGAAAAAACCATTGCTAAGCATGCTTTCTCAATGGATGAATAGCTCATTTCATATTCCACCAAGGTCCCGCTGATGTAATAGATAAATATTTCCTTTTGTCATAACCTATGTTTTCAATAATTTAATTATTATGGAAAATAAATTCAAATTGCTAGTATTATATGATTAATTTGCAAGAATATATATACATATATATATATATATATATATGTATATATACATATAAATACGTATATATATCCATATATATATATATACATATACATATATATGTATATATAGAAAATTCAATTTTATTACTACTTGAATGAAGGAAAAATCTTTTATTTGCTTGTCGACTATAATTGTAAGCATGTGTGCATTAGTTGTTTTAGTTGTTTGCATGAAGCCATTTATAAATATACATGAATCTACATTATTGGAGGGGCATGTCGATTAGAATTGATGGCCCATATAGATATCCTTTCTTTTTTTGCATGAGATCATTGATGGATATTTTTCCTTTTAAAAATTGGCACGATTTTGGTTTTGAGGAGTAAATGTCTAGTGGAGGCCCAACTGGGAGCGAAGGGTAACCATGCCAGAGTAGGGCGTTAGTTGTGGCTTCATAGAAAAGAGAGATACACTCTTACTCTCAACATGGAATCTTCTACAGAAAAGGTGCACGATGTTATCTCATGTCCCTCATTTGATAGAGGGGGGGAAAAAGACTGAGTGTTTTGTATACAAATTTCCAAACTACAGCTCCATTGTCTTGGAAAGGAGTTTACTATGGATGTTAACTCCACACAATTGATTCTAGAACCAATACAAAGGAGGATGGAGGAAGCAAATTTTCATGCAAGTAAGGGATCAGGGAGATGATAATGAAATGAGGAGTTTTACCAACTCTCATTAAATCTATTCCACATTCTGTAAAGAAATAAGTGAACAATAACCATGATCACTTAGAATATTCATGTACAAAAACAAGGAAGTGAACAATAACCATGATCACTTAGAATATTCATGCACAAAGAACTCAAGGGGAACAAATAATTACCTGGTATGTAACATACAACTTCTATCTTGAGTTGTTTGGAATCACAAGGCCTCGTAAATGAATTTTCTAGGGAAATAGTAATTTCTTGCTACGAAATATAGAATTAATCTTCAACTATACTATTTATTCTTCTTTTTACTAACAAACATCTAGATTAATAATGATAGATCCCATATCTCCTATGTTAGAGTTTGAGCCATGTATATCTCGTGGATTTACACCATCAAATAGAATTTCGAAGACCCTTTTAATGCATCCATTTTGTGTCTACCCTACATTCGATTCATTGGGTGAGGCCATCCTTCTTGGAGGAAAACTGTCAACAGTTCACACACCATGCCTATGACCCTGCATATCGCTTGACAAGTCTTAGTCTCGCTTTTTATTTCAGAGTCTTGTTTATTAGCTGCTCATCTATAAGTATATTCTCACAACCTAGATGCAAACATATGTATGAAGTAAAGAGCTTGTTTAGCACACTCCCATCTGGATGCTAATAGATTTGGAAAGTCACTTAAAATATGCATGTTATTGAATAATAAACATCAATCTGAAGCAAATCCAGGAACGTTCTCCATTATTCTAATTATAAATGTTGCTGAACGACTTCATCTTTTTTCTCAACATAAATTGCCTCCTTCATCTTAGTTAGTAAGCATGGATGAACGAACCATGCCATGTTGTGTTAAGTCTTGTCTTGTCAAAATATTTTGAGTCTATTGATAATGAGATAATGACAATGAGTATAGAATGAATTGTACACCAATCATATAATAACCCTTATCTTCTATACCAGAACCCTACCAGATCTTAGTGGGTAGGAGTGTTATTCATTCATTTTCCTTATACCTAGCTTGCATTTCTTAATAGATTTGCAATTATTTATATGCAATTTTCTAAAAATTTTGAATTATCAAATATTATATCACTCTCGAACACACTATTACTCTTCTAAAGATTTGAGAGAACCAGTAAATTGATTTCATGCTGCCTTAAATAGACTATCGGTTTTGCTATAAAATGTGAGCATGCATTGAATGACTACTCACATCAGAAATGGGTAGATGTGTAGTTTGAAAGGATAGGAATTGGGTTGAATGAGCATGTTATGCTTTGTAAAAATGAAAAGAATGTCAAAAACCATCAACCTTATCATTTCTTTGGCTTTATTTTGAGTTCCTTGATTGTGAATACTAATATGTTATCCCTGTCGACTAATAAATTTTCCAAGATGGATGTGGCACCAAAACTTACACTTTCTTTTCCTTTTGTTAGTTTTCATTATGATATTTAGTTCCCGCGTGGACATTACTATTCCGAACCGCTACCCTTTTAGTAGTCACTCGCTTTAGTCACTATCAGGATTTTCGATTGGATTTCATGGTTAACCTAATGTCATATAAGAGCATGAAAATTGGTAGATAACCACTATGAATATAGTAGGTATTCAATGACATCTCATCCATAGATAGTTTTAGGATATGCATGTTTATCATAATGGTATCCGTTAGGATTCATTTGGATAATGAATAGAAAAGTTTCTCAATTTAAAGTACTTTGGCTTATACTGTATATCAGAGGAATGATCATTAGAAAGGGGTACTCAAGCAATGAATAGATACCTACCTCGCATACATTGGTACTAAATAGATATTGTTTTAATGGTGATATGACACTATTATGAGATAGATCCTATAGAATATCTCCTTTACCACATCAAGATAGGATAATTTTGGAGTGTCTCAAGTTGGAGACTGAGAAGATGGTAGAGATATAAACTTGACGAGAGCCATTGGGCTAATAAATCTTACACTTTTCTTAAATTTTATAAGTCATTAAAAGTCGAATCATGAGGTTGCTTATATTCATGCATTATGAACCTCCATACTTAGAAATGTTGTTGACTACTTGAATTTTGAAGAAATGCCTATGTAGATTCATTTTAAAAATAGAAATGATTCTTTGGTTCATGTTGATTTTGATATTCCATGTAAGAAAAGGAATAGTTTTTTTTATAAGGATAATGTTCTTTTTATCAATATATTAATTTACTTGAATAATGAATGATTGATTTCATTGAAGAAAGGAATAAGGTTTGGGAATGCTACCTTATATGTAATGGATGAGTAGTTATGATACCATGCACAATGATAGATTTGATGATAATCATGCATTATGAACCCTCATTCATGTATATATTGTTGGTTGCATGTTATGATGACAAAGAAGATTCATTCTAAAGATAGAATGCTTGCTTGATGAAATTTGATTATGTTTTCTATGTAAGAGAGGTAATGCTTTCTCATAAAACCATCAAAAATGTTTCCTCAAGATAATTCAATAGGAGGTAATGTGGTAATGGAATTTATTTACTTAAGAATGTATACTCATATATATACCCATATATATGTATATACATAGATACATGAGCTATACCTTCTATTTTTTAATATTGCAATTTATTTACTTTCATGTTTGTACTTGCATGATCAAATATTAGAACCTCTATCTTTCTTGATATGCACAAATGAAAGGATTATTGAAAAGGCTTATCTTTGATGTTGAGAAACTAGTTATCTTGATTAGAATACTTGTACTTGAAAATATTTACTAGTTGCTTACGAGATGTTGGACTAAGCAGCATTGATAGTAAACTATTATGTTGCACTCATGATTGACTTTCTATGTGCATGAGTGTCAAGTATGGTGATGTTTTATGTATTCTATGTGAAGAATATTATAGAACTAGATGATGATATGTTTTAGTACATGTATTCCATTACTCCTAATTAGTATTGCATCTCTAGTTTCCCTTGTGTTGGGTCAAGTATTATTTGATGGATTGAAGAATTCTAGGGAAGTGCTTCACTTCGTGGTAGGGCAGAGATATGCTCCCACAATGTTCTCACCCTCAATATGGTTGAAGAAGTTCAAGGTCAAAGGGATCCTATCAGGAAGGCACAAGCGCTCAATATATTGTATAGTGTTCTAAATGACCAAGAGGTCTATTGTAAGGGAAATATTCTGATATGAATTTTCCTTATAAATGACACATGTATTTTAAATTAATATTTCAATATAATTCTCTATCTTTCTCTTGTGCATTGGACATGTGTCATCCTTGTATGTGTGATGATGTGTAATTTTTTTTTTAATTAAGCTTAATTTATGGAGGTTATTACATTTGGTATCAAAGCTTAAGGTTCAATACTAGGGCCTTGAGTTCACCTTGCTTAGTGATGAAAATTGATCGCATGAACCTCCTAAGGTGCTTAGTGCATGATGCGTAAGAAAGTTGGTAAGAGTATTAGTGTAAAGAGAGAGTCTTTTAGACTTTTTCCACCTAACAGGAAAGAGACAATGCCCCTTGAATTAGAATTCTTTGAAGCAAGTTAGTCACTCTCAAGGTAGTTTCTTTGGCACATAAATGTGTCATTAGAAAGATCGATTTTGATCAAATTTTGAAGTTGGTGACACCCTAATTTTTTTTGTGTGTATGACCTAATTCCTTGCATGTCTTAGATGGAATCACTTGGGAAAATTTTGATAAATGATTTCCTACCTTATCTATATGATGGACTTGCATGATTGATTCCTTGCCCTTTTGTTTGATAGTTGTTGCTTCATATCTGTTGAGCTTTCTGGATAATATTTTTTTGTGAAAGAATTGGTCCTCCTGGGTGTTAGGATCCACTAATTATGTTATTTACTCATGAAGATCCTACAAGAGAAGGTGTGATGAATGGTGACCTAAAATCTTTCTAAAATGTTTCTTATCTTGAACACATCATGAGAAAACTAAATATATTTTCATAT
This sequence comes from Sequoia sempervirens, assembly GCA_007258455.2. Taxonomy (NCBI): domain Eukaryota; kingdom Viridiplantae; phylum Streptophyta; class Pinopsida; order Cupressales; family Cupressaceae; genus Sequoia; species Sequoia sempervirens. The sequence goes on from VDFB02014971.1 coordinate 16,846, forward strand.
TATGATATCTCCTTTTAACTATAAATGAGCATATGTATGCATGATAACTTAAGAAGAGATTGAATGCATGTTGGCATCCTAAGGTTATCCATTTAATGAAAGGAAATCGTCATAATGTATGCACATCATACTAAGTATGCATTGAAAATTCTAAGAGTTGTACCTATGTCTATATGGTGCATCTTGATACATAGGAGCCATGTGTTTCATGATGACATAAATGCATGAGATGAATTAGAATACTATTATTGTTGTACTTGCTTGAAGTGTTTGTTACCTCACTCTTGTAAGAATCACTAATGGCATGTTTAAGAGAAAACATTAAACTTATGATAATTTGACCTAGAGGGTCATTGGGAACAAAGACCCATGACCTTGAAATGCATTACTCACAATAATTTGTAAAACCTAGATGGCTAGCGCTTGGTAGCATCTTGATAAATTGATATGGGTCAAGTGTGACTTATATTGCCTACTTTTGAGGGTCTAATTGGATAATCTATCCTGCTTATAAAGATATAATGTATTTTATCTCATATGTGCCCTTCTCATAAAATGTGAAATTGTGATGATTAAATGAACCAATGTTGTAGAGCCAAGGTAAATAAGTTATAATGTATTTATTGAAGATGATCGAGTTTGAGAACTTGATATGTTGACCTACATAAGCATCTAGGTGTCATGGTATCAGAATTGTGATAGTGACTTGACCCTTAAGTGGGAAGCTCTTGCGTGACTAAATGAAATGTCATCTCTGACATAAGACAATATGTGTTCTTTTGTTTAGTACCATTGCATGGCTTGTATTTGAGCTTGTAAACAAGTGACAATATGCTACACATCTTTGAATCCCATCTTGAAATAATATATTCTTTATATCATTGATGTAAAAAAAAATGAATTGACTAAGAGGCAACTGAATGCCAAGTCAAACTTTGACATTTGGAAATGAATAGACACATGATTCTATGATGGAAAATAGTTGTGCAAAATTTGTCTTTATTCATAATGTCAAATAGATGGGCATAATACGTTTGAAATTCCTAATGTTATGATTGAAGTGAATCTAACTCTTGCACATAATGTGGAAATCCTTTTTAATATGATTTCTTGCATTACATTAAAAGGAAATGTTTGAGTATGGAAAATGAATGGAAGCATGCATTAATGTATGAAACCATTGCATAAACATGTGCAACTAGGAATGATTGATTTGTGAAAGTGATTGAGTATGTTCACCTGTACACCTAGGATGAAAGGTGTCGTGTAGCCCTTGCTCCCTCTATGTGATTAGTGTGGATACAAAGTTATGTGAGGTGTTTCAAATTGATGATTTATTTGATTCCTTGGATGAAAATGTTCTTGTGTTGTAAGGAACACCCTTTTTACTTTCATTTTTATTATGATTGGATTAGTCACCAATTCCTAGATGATCGACTTTGTGACCCTTGGTTGTACCTGATTCACTGTTGGAATCATCGACGTTTGCTAATGTAGAGTTGAATTGGGTGATTCTCCTCTTTTGAGTTTATTCTCAAATATTCTGGTGACTATTCCAAAATGTTTGACATGGTTGGTCCTATATTATGTGTTGTAACCTATTGAGTTCACCATGAACAATGATAAAATTTCAAGGGAGTAAATTGTGGAGAAACATACCAATCTTGACTATTATCATGATTGAATTTATCTTACAACCTTGTGAATGAGTGGCACGTGTGATGCCACATATGATAAAATAAATAACATGCATTGTATGTGTGTGTAAGTGTTATTACCTCCTAATATGCAAAACTAATTAATAAATTCAATATAAAACAACACCAGACCACCTCAAGATTGGGCTACATTGAACCCAAATAAAAGAAAGATAAAAACAAGAAAGTATACTTTTTACTTGTGTTGGTCCTTGGAAAAACAAGAAAGTATACCTTTTACTTGTGTTGGTCCTTGGTTGGCCCTTGATGCAGCTTGAGTGTGTGCTCCTTAGATGCCAAATGATCTAAAATGAGATGAAAAGGGGTGAAGATGCAATGGAAGATGAAAATGATGAAGGTGGTTATGTGATAGTTTAAGCAAAATGTATGCAAGAGGATGGGATCAAAGCTTAAAAGTGTCCAATAATGAAGGGTGAAAACTAAGTATGCAAATACGTGCTTAAATGGCCTGAGAGCATAAGTGTGATAAAAATGCATAAGGTCCCTGAATGAATGAGAAGGGGGGTTATTTATAGAAGAAATTGAATTCTCTAGAGAATTCAAAGGTCAGGATTGAGCCACCATGGCCAAGATGGAGGGCTATGGTGAGGTGAGGACTCACAATCCCTCACATCTTGCCATGTGGAGGATGAAGTGTCCAAAGGACATGATGAGATGCAAAGTGTAAAAATGATGTGGAAGAATGACAAGTGATGTGGAGGTACTTACAAGTACCTTCCCATGTGAGTGATGTGACACCATGAGATACACATGGGGAAGAGGAGAATCCTTGGAAGAATAAAAGTGAATTTTAAATTCACAAGATTGGGGATATCTTAAGGATAAGACAAGGTTTCAAAAAAGGAAGCTAAGAAGTACCTTGGATAAGACAAGGTCCTTAAAAGGAAGCTGAGAAGTACCTTAGATAAGACAAGGTTCCCAAAAAGTAAGAATTTGATCCATATGAGTGATGTGACCTCTCAATGATCACATGGGAAAGAGGAGATTCCTTGGAGGAATAAAAGTGAATTTTAAATTCACATGGGGAAGACAAAGATGAATTGAAAATTCCTTAGGGAATGAGAGAGTTGACCAAGATGTTGATTGGACCAGCTAATCAGTGATTAGAAGACTGTTAGTGGCTAATGAAGATTAGGAGCCAACTTGCAAAAGTTGGAGAAGTTGACACATCCTAATTATAGATTAGACATGTGCACATCCCTAATGATGGGATTAGGAGGTGGATTATGATTAAGTGAAGATTATGGGGGATGTGACATGTGAGGAATTAAATAAATGTATTATTTATTTAATTCTTTTGAGGAAAAGAGGAAAAAAGGGTGAGGCATTTAATTATTAACTAAATACCTTAGGGATTTAGAAGAATTTAAGGATATTAATTAACTAATAGCAACATTACTTAATTAATGCAAATGAAGGGATATTTATATGAAAAGGGACAAATTTGGACAAATGGCAAGTGTCAAAATTGAGGTGTCTACATTTTTCCCCTCTTTGAGATGGTGTTACGAAGTAGTATCATTTCAAAGAATATTAAAACATAGAACCTAGACGAAGATGGTTAGATTGGAAAAAATTCCCCAGACATTCAAAGGAGTGACTAGGAAGAAAAATGATGGGGTGAAGATGAAGATTAGGGATTGAGGATGCCCCCTCAAGAGGACATACGGGTTCAAGAGAACACGGGTGTACTCTTGAAATGGATGAGGTGATGCAAGAGTAGATGAGGAAAATGATGCAAGGTGATGAATAAGAGAAGATGATAAGAGATAGGAGATTGGGAAGTACAAATGGATTGAAAGGGAAAAGGTGAGGTTGCCCCAGTCAAGCTACAAGCCAAAATGGGTTGATGATGGATGGAGTGTTGTCGATGAGGGAATGATATATCCTGAAACAACATGAGGATAGGGAAGGATACATCTTGATGAAAATGTTGTTGATGAGGGAAGGATACATCTTGAAACAACACCAAAGGATAGGGAAGGATACATCCCCATGGTAATGATAAGAGTGTTGTTGATGAGGGAATGATACATCCCAAAACAACACAAAAGGATGGGGAAGGTAACATCCCAATGATGATGATGGTGATGATGATTGGATCAAGGCTTGTAGCAAGGCTAGGAACAAGACCAAGGATGTGATTAGATGATTTGTGCTAGATTAAATTGATGAGGATTGGATGGAGATGTGAGATGGTTGAAAAGATGCTTAGAATAACCAATCAATATTATTCTAAGAAGATTGACAAGATGATGATATGATGAGGATGGAAGAAAAGATGGATGAGAAGAGATGGAGGATACATGCAATGCAATGGAATGGAAAATGAAATACAATCCTAAGTCAATTTTCCATTTTTGGAGCACTAATATTTGCTATCGCATAAGACACCAGGTGTTAAGGTATGTGAAACCAAGGCGGATTAGTGTTGAATGCATAAAACAAACACAATGGACAAAAAGGCTATCCCAACACCCCAAAGTTGCAATGAATTTGTTAGGCCAAGTATTGGGATAATCACAAGCACAAAGGATGCCCCAGCATAACACAAGACCATAGGGATCTTGGTGGGTACTACGTGGGACAACCAAGAAGACAACAACAAAAAAAATATCAAGATATGCCCCTATGTTTACTAGTCAAAACACACCCTGATATGAGGGATCAAGGTGACCATGACAAGGTATGATAGAGAGCTCAAATGATAAAAAAAATCCAAAAGCATCAAAAGATCACAATCAATTTCAAATTTCCTTTGTCATAGGATCAAGAGGATGGATAGGATGGATGAGGTCTAGTATGAAGGATGCATCCTATTGAGACTAAAGATGGGTACTAAACTAAAAGATCGATATGATACAAGATATTCAAAACCGATTGGATCTAATGATACGAGTGGATCTAATTTGTTAAGAACTAGCTAGATAAGGGCATAACCTGATGACACAACACAAGAGAGACAAGACATGAGATTGACACACCCTAAAGACCTAGGGGCTTGGGGGCCAATCAAATATTAGCCTTTCCTATGTGAAAGCACAGAGCCCTTGTAGTTCGATAAAAGGTTGATGATTGACCATGGATAAAAGTGGGAAGAGGATGATGGAGACCTCGATGATGGATGAAAAATATTGGATGGAAAAAATCCCCAGGGGTGGATCAAATGATTGACCTTGCCTATGTGAAAGCGCAGGGGAAATGTAGTTCGACAAAAGACTGATGACCGACCATGGATGAAGGATGATGAGATAACCAGGATAAGTGGGTAAAAGGATGGAATTGATACGATGAGACAAGATAGACTTGTTGGATAGGATGGGATGATGGTGATTGGATAAAGCTCTGGGATGGGATAGTTATCCAAATCATCAGAATATGAATTGGGAGGATGACATGATGGGGGGATGAGTGATGAGAAGTGATAGGAGATTTGAAAGATGTGTGAAAGAGGTAGGAGTGATGATGATGAGATAGATGGCATTGGATTGCATGGGGAGAATCCTATAGCTAAATACCAATGACAAGGGATTAGGAGATGGGATGAGGATAGAGATAAAAAAATAGGGAGGTAAGGATGGGGATTGTTTGGATAGAGAAGAACATAAGGATGGGGAGATGGAAGGAATTGTTTGGATAGATAGGAAGATAAGGATGGGGAGATGGAAGGGATGGTTATGAGGGATGGATAGGAAGATAAGGATGGGGAAATGGAAGGGATTGCCATGATGGATGGATAGAGGGATAAGGATTTGGATGAGGAAAAGGTTACCAAATGGATAGATGAAAAGGGATGCTATTAGGGATAGGAAGATTAGGATGGTGAGATAGAAAGGATCGTTATGATGGATGGATAGGAAGATAAGTATGGGGAGATGGAAAAGGATTGTTATGATGGATGGATGATGTCTCCAAGGACAATGTCACAAAGAAGGAGGTTCCCTACTCTAGTATGCCATATATAATGAGGCATGAAGGATGGGAGACAAAAAGATGGGAAAATAAAGGAGTGATATGGATATGGATAAGGGAGATTAATGGCAGCATGACAGGTGGAAAAAGAGGATAGATGGATGCAAATAAGGATTAGGAGAGTGTATGGATGAGGGGAATATATGCCAAGAGGTGTCAAAAGCATGTATGTATGTTTTCCCCTATCTATATCAAGATCACAAGGAGGATGGATGGATTGGAGATAAATGGGATATGACAGACAAGATGTGTAAGATAGGTGGGATGGAGGAGATGGGTGAAGGGGATGCAGTTACCCCCAAGTGTGCAAGTAAACTGAATGGGGGATTTACACATGATGCCTATTTTCTATTTTTTCATCATGGTACTTATCTAAGGCACTTGTTTGCCAAGTTTTCACCATTGGAAGAATTATTTCTCTTTTATTTTTTTAAAACTTTTTGGATTTTTTTGGATTTTTCGGATAGAATGTGGGTGGAGATGGATAAGGATAGAGATGTGAATAAGTTGATTTAGAATACATGTGATAAGGAGATGGATGGAGGACTCAAGCATCAAGTTCCATACAAGGTATTAAGAGCCCATGTGTGAAGTGACTATTTGATGTTGGTACAACTTTATTAGGATAAATGGATTATGCAAGAGAATGGATTTGATGGATTTGATAGGGGAGATATTTGGGATAATGGATGAGATTTTGGAAAGTGTATGGATGGAATGACGGGGAGTATTTATGATGGGGAGATGTCTTTAGGACCAACATTGGCACATATGGTGTTGTATGTGAAGGGATAGGAGAATTAATGGATGGAGAACGTGGGGATAATGGAGGAGATGGGATAATGAATTTTGGGACATAAGGACCCAAAAAAAATACATGAAATGGTGGATGAGAATGGTTAGCTTTTGTATTAGAAACTTTGGATGTTGTTACAAATTTTTCATTTGAAGGAATTGTATCTTTTTTCTTTGGTGGGCCTTTGAGGCTTGCAAATTTGATTTGGATTTTGGATTTGATTTTTCTTTTCTCCACCATGTCGTTTAGAGGGGACATGGGGAGCTTTAGATTCATGTGGATATGCTGATTCATGCATTTTTACTTTGGCATCCAAAGTGATTTTATTAGCAATGGGATGGGTATGATGAGATGGGTGGTGTGGAGGAAACATGAATGGAGTGATGGAGGTAGGATTTTGAGGATGATGCGTGGATGGAGGATGTGTAGATACGTTCCTTTTTTATCCTAATTTGGGAACATGAGAGCGGGACGTTCATGATCGGTGACATGAGTGGGTGGTGGATGGATGAAAGGATGAATAGGACAAGATGGAGGGGGAAATTTTGGGATATAAGGGCCCAAAATAGACGTAGTATGCAGGGGATGTGTGATGGTGGGTGCAGGGACATAAGGACCCAAAATGGATGGAGGAGATGAAGGATGGGAGATGGTGGATGGAGGGATGTAAGGACCCAAAATGGATGGAGTAGATGGAGGAATGTGGAAGGTTGTTTTGAGGTGATATGATGGAGGGGGGATGGCGGAAAATGATCTGGCGGAGTGATGGGAAGAGACTATATTTATTTTGAAAGAGGCTCGTTGAGGATGTATAGAGGTTGTACCAACATTTTTAGATTGCGAGTCTTGAGAGATATGTCAAAGGCCTTGTGCATAGAATTGTTCTTTTACCTCAATGGGCTCTAGAATACCTTGCTCATCAAGGCCTAAACCTTTTCCTTGATAGTTCATGTTCTTGAGCATTCGATCCATGATAGGATTTGTTTTATTCTAGAAGAATGTTGGAAGTCCATTATTAGATGGAGGATGATGGGTGGTATATATGATTTGTTTTTCTTCTGCAAGGAGACCACCATGGAAGAATGTGAGAGTACCAAGGGGATATAAAAGCGGTGAGGGGATAGTAGGTTTAGGCGATGATGGAGGATCATGAGGTGGAGATGATGGGATAGCAACATCTGGATGGGTGGTATCAGGAGAGGGATTAGGTGATATGATAGGATTTGGATTTGTGGCAATAGGTGATAAGGTCTCATGTGATAGGGTGATTGGATCTTTAGTGACAAGAGGATCATGGGATGGAATGGATGGGAGACTATGATCTTGAGATGGACTAGATGGGGTGGTAGGATCTTGATCGGGAGAAGTGAGTGGTAAGGGTTCATGTGATGGAGTGATTGGATCTTGAGTGACAAGGGGATCATGGGCTGAAGTGGATGAAGGACTATGATCTTGTGGTGAACCAAATGGGATGGCAAGATATTGGTTCAGAGAAGGGGATATGTTGGTATGCTTTGGATCAAGCTCTTGGCATGACTCATCTTGTGTGGATAGCAGGATGATGGAGTGTTGGGACTCCTCAAGTGAGGGAGATGGAAGGATGGGAGATTCATGGCATTCATGGGAATGGATTTCAGTGATACTGGGAGTGGGAAGAGTGGATTGGATTTGGGTTTCCTCCATGGATTGAGTGGATCTAGGAGTAGGAGGTGGTGATTGGATTTGGGTGTCTATGATGGATTAGGTGGATCTATGAGTAGAAGATGGGGGTTCAATGGATTTGGTGGGTTTGATGGTTTTAGTAGTTTGAGTGATGCTAGAGGTGGTAACATCAATGACAGGTGTGGTACGGAGAAGGGTCTCATCAGTAGTGATCATGGATGATGGATCGGGATGGCATGGTTTCACGACTTCAAGATGTGGAGTTGGGGATATCTTCTTTGTCATGAGTTCTTGGAGAACTTCTGGAGTGAGAATCGTGCATACTCTAGGCTTAGTTGGGGTGATAGGGATAGACAAAGGATTAGAGATTGGTGGAGGAGTGGGATTATGGATTGGTGGACTAGGATTGGATGGAGGAATGAGATTGGATGGGAGACTAATAGTAGATGGAGGATTGGGATTGGAGGGGGGATTAGGATTAGATGGAGGGTTAAGGTAAGAATATCATGATAACATACTAGAATAGGAAGCCATGGGTGGTTGGTTGATGCTGGAGGAAGTAGATGAGGAATTAAGATAGGAATATTGGGATGGTGGATTAGGATAGGAAGATGTGGATATTGTATTAAGATAGGTTGATGGGGGTGTAGGATTAAGATAAGAAGGTGTGGACATAGGATTAGGATAGAGAAGATTGGGAGGATAGATTGGGATAAGAAGATGTGGGTGGTGGATGGACGGGGAATTGTAATAGGAGTATTGGGATGGTAGATTAGGATGGGAAGATTGGGAGGATAGATTGGGATAAGAAGTTGTGGGTGGTGGATAAGAAAATGATGTAGAGGAAGGATATGATGGAGATGCAGGTGAGGAAGATAATGGATATCCCTTGTCAAAGGTAGCATAAGGAGCATTATTAGGTGTGGATGGAGATGTAATGGGATAGCTCAGAGAGGTGATTGAATTTTGGATGACACTTGGGGAAAGCTTGCTAGCAATGATAGTGTCAAGGGGATCTATGTTATATACATCTTGATCAACAAGAATTTTGTTATAGTCATCAACATAATTAGGATTCCCCTTGACCACTATTTTTAGTTGCATTGATGGAGGATAATGATTCATGATGTTAGATGTGATGGATACAGATTGAAAAGATGGGAATAGATGATTAGATGGAAAGAAAAGATGATGAAAAAGTAAAGATTTGTTTCGATATCAGAAGATCTTGGATGTAGGTGGACTAAAGCTCAGATTGGAATTTAATCTTAGATTGGGATTGGATCAAAGCTTAGAATAGGATGATTGGAGGATGCGATGGGATTAGACTGGATAAGATCAATTGATGAGATGATTTGATAAGATTAAATGATGGATTAAATAGGAAGATGAAAGAGATTCTAAACCATGTTTAAAGATCACCCTAGGTGACTTAAGGCATCGATTGATTGGATAAAAGGATAAATAGATGATTGTAGCATTGAATCCACCTTGAGATTGAAAGTGGATTGATTGGGCCAAAGATGATAACCAACTCAAGATGGATAACACTCTTGAGAAGATGTGAGTGATGCCAATTAAATGCAGACACATAAGTCGATTTGGATAATAATCTCTAAAACAAAGTTTAGGGGATTTGGATCAAGAAAACAATGATGGATACATAACCTAGATTCATTCTAAGATGTACCTATTTGATTTAGATGATGAATGGATGACCTGCAGATAGACGAAAGTGAAGATCACCGATGAAAGGAAGATGCAAATGGTCTGGAGGGAAAGGTCGCCTATCCACTGGGCTTGGTCGCCTATGTTTGGGGCATGGTCACCTATGCACTGGGCCTGGTCACCTATTCCTTGGGCCTGGTCACCTCTGGACTGGGCCTAGTCACCGCTCTTAGGGTGGGGTCACCTATTTGGTTTATAGACTCTCAAAATAGTTAGATGGACCCTTAGAATGGGTAGAAAAACTTGCAAAATAGGTAGATGGATACTCAGAATGAGGAGACAGATGCTTGAAACAAGAGAATGGATGCTTGGAATGAGGAAAGGGATGCTCAAAAGGGTAAACTGACTCTTGGAATGAGGAGACGAAAGCTCAAAATGGATGAGTAGATACTTAGAATGAGGAAATGGATGCTTAAAAGGGGAGACTGACTCTAAGAATGAGGAGACAGATGCGTGGAATGGATGAATGGATTGACTAAATAGGAGACAAGATTAGCTGTTTAGGGAGAAAATTCACCCAAATTGATGGAAAACTTACTCAAGAAGGTGGAACATGCCTATTCACTGAAAATGAGTGAAAACAATGGAAGACGATAGAAAACAACTGACAAAACAACTTGGATGGAAGACAAGATTGGTTATTTTTGGAGCTAAATCAACCATCCAAGTGGCACAACCACCTAATTAGAGGGTGAGGTCACCCAACTTAAGGGCACAGTTTCCTATTCTAAAGAACAGGAAAGAATGATGGAAAATAATAGAGAACGATTGACAAAACGATCAAGAAATAAAGCAAAAATGCCTGTTCTAGGGTCAGGGACACCTCTTTGAGGTAGGGTCACCCCTGTTGAGGGTGTGGTCACCCAACTAGGGGGAAAGGCTACCTATTCTAGGGAATGAGTGAGAATGATCAAAAATGATAGAATGATTGACAAAATGACCAAAAAAGCAAGCAAAAACACTCGTTTTAGGGTTAGGGATGCCTCTCTAAGGGAAGGGCCTCCCCTATTAAGGGAATGGTCATCCAAATATTAGGAAAGGATTCCTATTCTAGGGAACAGGCGAGAATGATTGAAAATGACAGAGAATGACTGACAAAATGGCTAAAAAAGCAAGGAAAAACACTCGTTTTAGGGTCAAGGACGCCTATTTGAGGGCAGGGCCACCCTTGTTGAGGGCATGGTTTCCCAACTAGGAGGAAAGGTCACCTATTCTAGGGAAAGGGAAAGAACGATTGAAAATGATAGAGAACAACTGACAAAATGGCTAAAAAAGCAATGAAAAACACCTGTTTTAGGGTCAGAGATGCCTATCTGAGGGTGAGGCCACCCCTGTTGACGGAATGGTTGCTCAACTAGGGGGTAAAGCCACCTATTCTAGGGAATAGGAAAAAACAATAAAAAATGATAGAGAACGACTGACAAAATGGCTAAAAAAGGAAGGAAAAACACCTGTTTTAGGGTTAGGGACACCTATCTGAGGGCAACCCCACCCCTATTGAAGGCGTGGTCTCTATTCTAGGGAATGAGCAAGAATGATCAAGAAAAACTAATTTTTTTTTGAAATGGGTTATGCAAATGATAAAACAGGTTCTTTGAACAATGAATGAATTCTCTAAATGGACTATTGAGTTCACAGAATGAGGGAAAAGACTCATAGATGCACAAAATGAGCAAAAGAACTGGTAGAACAACTGAATGGGAGGTGGGAACAATCTTTTAAGATGCAAAAACACCTATTTTGGGGTGGCCGCCCCTCTTCAGGGTGTGGTTGCCCCTCCTAGGGCCTCGTCACCCTTGGATAGGGCCTAGTCACCCCTGGACTCGGCCTGGTCACCCCTCTGAGTGAAAGATGAACAATTTTGACTCAAACATATTGGAAAAATGACTAAGACAAAGGGCAGGGTCACCCCTGTTTAGGGCGTGGTCGCCCCTGTTGACAGAACTAAACTTGACTTAGGAAAAATGGCTATGGAAAAGGATAGAAAACACTACAAACAATAAGAAAAAGGAGAGACTAACTTGACTAGTAATATATGCACTATTTTTTCATAGAAAAGATAGTTCAAGCAGCATAATCCTATGTTTAGTATGAGGGGTATGTCCAACATAGTCCTCTAACTAGGCTAAACAAGGTGATCTAGGGAGTCCTCGATATACACTTAGTACGTGAGGCACAATCATGAACACCAGCCCGTCACAAGTGTGAGTCGGGAACCCCAACGAGATACTAAAGGCTCAAAACAACTCTTCACGTCTATCTAGGTATCACCCTAGCTTCGATGCTCCGCCAAACATGATGTGACTAGATTGGGGTACAACTATGGCCTCCCTCCTTTATATACCCCACCAGTACGCGTGGTTGGAATCATCCCTTAGGGTGATGAAATCCCCAAGTAGGTCCCACTAAGAAGAGAATACTAACCATTTTTGGCTACTTCCCAGGCTCACATGAAGTGCAAGGGGAAAGCTTGAATGATGTAACACCCTTTTTGATAACACAAAGGACTTAAGTATGCTACGATTTCTCTTCACCCAGGATCGCCAAATGGCACAAGTGGATTGGATATGTCAATAGGTTACAAACAAAACACACAATGTTTTGACTCCCCTACTTAGACTATGTGCCTAATTAGTGCGAAAATGAAAGCAAACAACTAACTAAATGCCTTGGTCCTTTTGTCCTGCAACAAATGCATTAGTAGTTTTAACCTCTGTTCTTTATAAAGCATGAAATAACTACACAAATGTTAGTAAAAACCTTCAAAATCACCAACACGAGTTAGGGAATCAGTAATAACCAAAACAACATAAAACAATCTATAAAAATGATTTAAAATGTTGGTTTTTTCCTTGCAGAAGGCTCTGTTTGGGCTTGGTCACCCCTCTACAGGTCCTGGTCACCCCTTTGTATGTCTTGGTCAACCCTCTAGTCAAAACAGAGAGTTAAACTAGCTATTCTATCTCAGATAGGCATCTGTGTCTAGGTGGGGTTGCCCCTTTACAGGTCCTAGTTGTCCCTTTGGTAAAAAAAAAGAGTTAAACTGCTTGTTCTATCTTATACAGGCATCTGTGTCTGGGCGGGGTCACCCCTTTGTGGGTCCTAGTTTCCCCTTTGTAGGTCTTGGTTGCCTATCTGAGGGCAGGGTCACCCCTTTGTGTCACCTGAACCTGCAAAATATCAAAAAAACAACAAATGTAAGAGTAAAAGGACCCATTTGTGGGTCCCACCGGGTGTGCCAGAAATGTGTGCAAGTATTATTACCTCTTAATATGCAAAACTAATTAAAAAATTCAAGATAAAACAACAGCAAACCACCTCAAGATTGGGCTACGTTGAACCCAAATAAAAGAAAGATAAAAACAAGAAAGTATACCTTTTACTTGTGTTAGTCCTTGGTTGGCCCTTGATGCAGCTTGAGTGTGTGCTCCTTGGATTCCAAATGATCTAAAATGAGATGCAAAGGTTTGAAGATGCAATGGAAGATGCAAATGACGAAGGTGGTTATGTGATAGTCTAAGCAAAATGGATGCAAGAGGATGGGATGAAAGCTTCAAAGTGTGCAATAATGAAGGATGAAAACTAAGTATGCAAAGAAGTGCTTAAATAGATTAAGAGCATAAGTGTGATAAAAATTAATAAGGTCTCTAAATAAATGAGAAGGGGGGTTATTTATAGAAGAAATTAAATTCTCTAGAGAATTCAACAATCAATATTGAGCTACCATGGCCAAGATGAAGGGCTATGGTGAGATGAGGAATCATAAGCCCTCACATCTTGCCATGTGGAGGATGAAGTGTCCAAAGGACATGGTGAGATAGAAAGGGAACAAATGATGTGGAAGAAAGACAAGTGATGTGGAGGTACTTACAAGTACCTTCCCATGTGAGTGATGTGACACATGAGATTCACATGGGGAAGAGGAGAATCCTTGGAAGAATAAAAGTGAATTTTAAATTCACATGATTGGGGATATCTTAAGGATAAGACAAGGTTCCCAAAAAGGAAACTGAGAAGTACCTTGGATAAGACAAGGTCTTTAAAAGGAAGCTGAGAAGTACCTTGGATAAGACAAGGTGCCCAAAAAGTAGTACTTTAACCCATGTGAGTGATGTGACCTCTCAATGATCACATGGAGAAGAGGAGATTCCTTGGAGGAATAAAAGTGAATTTTAAATTCACATGGGGAAGGAAAAAAATAATTAAAAATTCCTTGGGGAATGAGAGAGTTGACCAAGATGTTGATTGGACCAGCTAATCAGTGATTAGAAGACAATTAGTGGCTAATGAAGATTAGGAGCCAACTTGCAAAAGTTGGAGGATGTGACACATCATAATCATGGATTATACATGTGCAAATCCCTAATGATGGGATTAGGAGGTGGATTATGATTAAGTGAAGATTATGGGGGATGTGACATGTGAGGAATTAAATAAATGTATTATTTATTTAATTCTTTTGAGGAAAAGAGGAACAAAGGGTAAGGTATTTAATTATTAACTAAATACCTTAGGGATTTAGAAGAATTTAAGGATATTAATTAAATAATAGCAATATTACTTAATTAATGCAAATGAAGGGATATTTAGACGAAAAGGGAAAAATTTGGACAAATGGAAAGTGTGAAAATTTAGGTGTATATAGTATGATATTCATTAAGAAGGCTTAAATTTCTCTAAGTGATTGAATTTATTGTATTCTCTCCATTCATTCACGATGTGTTGAATTAAGAAATAATTTCTTTCTTTATACGTATATACATTGATATCCTTGAGTGGTTTTATCTTTCAGAACAAGTGCCAAATGTGGAACAATAGAGAAGGGTGATCCTCTTTTTAGGATCTTCCCATTTATTTCAAGTGATTGATATTCATTAAGAAGGCTTAAATTTCTCTAAGTGATTGAATTTATTGTATTCTCTCCATTCATTCACGATGTGTTGAATTAAGAAAGAATTTCTTTCTTTATACGTATATACATTGATATCCTTGAGTGGTTTTATCTTTCAGAACAAGTGCCAAATGTGGAACAATAGAGAAGGGTGATCCTCTTTTTAGGATCTTCCCATTTATTTCAAGTGCTTTGGAAAAATTCCAAACCATTGAAAAAGATGGTTAGCCTAGCAAACTTTATTGCTATAATTCTCTTCCACATCCTGTAAATAAGACATTGCTATATCATAGATGTATATATGCATGTAGATATTATGGGCATGCACCAAATTCCACCTGCCCCAAATATTTTGAGGTAGCTAGGTACTTCATGTAGGAATGGTAGATCTTCAAGTAGGAAGAGCTCGTTGGAAGTATAATCACCATGACTAGGTGTTAAATCACCCAAATCATGTTATCATCTTTTGACTAGCCATGAGGGAATTGATATTTAGTGACGAGTGATATTCAGTGACTAGCCACATGTGGATAGATAGTTAGGGATTTCACAAATTATGTTTTTCATACCATTTCTTGATTACTACTTGTATGATGCACTATCACTAGTACGTGTGTTGTGCTTTATAACGTATTAACATATGAATGATACACTTGCATATGATAAGATATAATAGGTATGAATTTATTTCTCATATTGTGATTAAATCTATTGAGTGATTATAATTACTTTTGACTCATAAACATTGACGATCTTGAATCACAAATGAGTCTTTATTTGAGATTTATTTCGTAAGGAAAAAATACCTTGGATGATTGGAGCACATGTATAGGTGGTCTATGGATGCATGAGAGTATCATCTATGAAAGAAGGTATGTGGATGAAATTTTGTACTCATGCTTATATATGATTGAGCTATGATCTAGTGAAAGATAACTATATTTTGGAATTGTAGTCTTTGTGTAGTGCCCCTCAGTTTTCCTTTTTTGATTTGGATAGTTACTTGGATTATAGTTGGACATTATGATATTGTTGGATGATATTTGGATATTATGAAACTTTTAATGCTTTGTTATGATGACACTATTATATCTGATTTTTTATGCTTATATCATGTTTAGTAGATCAGTTTAATTATTTATATGGGTTATTACTGATATGAGTATAATTTGATTATTAGATGTATGTTCTCATCATGATTTGATATATGATTATTATGTGTTGATGTTTAGGTGAAGGGGAATATTGTCGCATCACTCGCTTGCGAGTGCCTTGTGACTCTACCGTTTTCCCTTCACGGTGTGATTGTTTGTTTGTCTATGTACATGATTGATAATGTGGTTTGTTGTAGGTTGCAGGTACCAGAAATTGACTTCACCTGAATTGCAAGGTTTGAGTATGCCTTATACCCAATGGAGATAGTTGATTTGGAGATAGCATTGGGTCCCCCAAGTTGAGCCATTATCCTCGAAATGGATAAGTATCTAGTTGGTTACCTCGTCAATGTTGTCTATCATTTTTAGTCAGTTAGTTTCATTTTGATTTGGTCTATGTTTTGGTATTGCTAATGTTATGTGGTGGTTTAACTTAGTTTTGCTTGATAAATTATTTGATTAATTAATGAATTAAATAAATTGTTTCGTTGAAACATAATGATAATAGTTATAAATCTTGTTGATTAAATTAATAATTTAAAAGTAATATGGTAAGTAAATACAAGAATACATATATTTATTTGAGAGATGATTTATAATAAATTAAAGTGATAAAATATTGCAATATAAAAATAAAATATTTTATTTCAAGTTGCAACAAATGAATGGTTAAATAAATAGTAATATTAACAAATAATAAAATGGGTAATGTTGGAGCATTATATAGAATTTCCTTTTGGGGACTGCTCAGAACAACTCATTGATCATGCAGCTCCATGCAACTAGAGTGGTCTCAAGAAATTTAATTATTTGGCTAAAAATGAATAAAAAGGCAGCGAATCTTCTTCAGTTTTTCTTTTTGAAAATAGTTGTCTTTTGGTAGACTTTTCATGAATATGAATTGGGGAGTTTTTGTTTTGGGATTCTGGTGAAAATTCTTCTAGTTCTGAAAAATCTCATTTTGGGGATAAATTTTGAATGCAAATTTCTGAATATTGTTTGAGGGAAATTTGAAATGGGATTTTCTAAAAATTGGGTGGAGATTTTGAATCACACTTTCTGAAATATCGTTGGAGTTCTAGAAGAAGAGGAGCTACAAATCAAGGCGCTAGTTCTAGGCACTATTCTTCAGTTGTCCTAGTCATCTTTTAACCAGGTTCCATTGTTTTCTTCTCCTCATTTCGAGTCTTGTTTTGAAAATAATCACTGAATGATCATGTTGTAGAAATAAAATATTTACTTGTTGATTTCTGAGTTGTGTAAATTTGATTGCTGTATTTCTGTATTTTATTTCTGGCTCAAGTTGGGGCTTTCATGCTTGTGATTTTATGCATTTGAGAAAGGTGGATTTTTGGTAGCCACTATCTCTATTTCCCGGAGCTCATGAAATTTTTATATTTTAAGCTTACCTTACATGACTTAGATAGCCACCCTTGTTTCTTGCCATTTAGCTCGTCCTAGTTTGTGCCATGCATTTATTTTAAGAGTGTGAATTTCTCAAAGGATGATTCATCATTTTCTTCCATGATTTTCTATTGATTTTACTGGATCCAAAATTTGTAAACTTAGAGCCAAAAAACCTTCTTTTGCTCACAAATTTGTGTTGGGCCTTAACTATTATGTAGAACAACCACACCTTCTCATTCTTGCGATTATTCCTTCCCTTTGGTCTGGGCATTGAGGTGGGTAATCTTTAATTTAGTTGATATTCCCAAGTATAGCCTGTACTCTACATTTAAGAATTGACCTTAAGAAAATTACCAAACTTTTCATTCAACTCATTTTAGGCCCTAGGTCAGCCGTTGGAATGAGTATTAAGGTAATCTATGGGTTTTATATTGTTTTAATCTTGGTTGAAGATGCCTCACTTGGTGTCTACCTAGCGCCACTTGATTCATAGCTAGAACTGAATGTAAACTATTCAATTCCTCCTTGTTAGTGTTGCCATGTGGAATACTCCATTTGGGGTGGTTGTTTTGATAGCTAGCTATCTTGGCATGCATCTTCCTTCCTTCTCTTTTCATAATGAGTTGTCTGTAGATGTTTTGTTTACATTCTATTTGTACTTGGAGCAATGGCCATCCCTTTTCAATCCTTGTTGTGCGTGGTTTAATATGCATTTTTTTTATGCAAAATGATTAAAATGAATTTTATTGTATTGTCTTTCGATTTCATCTATTGCTGCGCTGCTAATATGTGCATATAGGTGTGTATGTTGGATTAGTATTGAATGTTGAGTTTGAGCTAAGTTTTGCATCGATTAGAGTTAAGCTTTACATATGCTAATCTCTAGTTTGGTCCAATACGCTTGTAGAATATTGGTTATCATCTCCTTAAAATCCTACTCATCCTTGTTGGCATCATATAAACTTGGTTAATTGGTAGATTTCTCCTTGTTTTATCTCTTCCCTCTCTTCATGCCTTAAACCTCTGTTTAACTGGTATAAACTTTTTTATGCATATGGTAAGAAATCGATGCTGGAAAGTGGATGTAATCTTTCTTCGCCTTACTGCGACTTGTTCAATGTGGATTGAATGACATATTCATGAAATTTGAATTGGTTCATATTATATATACACATATATATGCATTACTCTATTTTGCTATTAAATGCTTTTACACATAGACTGCTTCTTGAACATAAGTCGTTAATGAAGTATATTAAGTGAAATTTATTTGTGATGTTTCCCTCTTAATATATATATATATATAATGAGAGTATTAATTAATGAATATATTAAATGAGATTTTTTTGGTATAAATTTATAAGTGTAGTGATGTATTATAAATGAGAGTATTAATGTTTAATAATTATTTGATTGTGATATAAATGCAAAAAAAATAGAGATATGGTATTAGATTGGTTTAAGTTTTGAAGAACATTTTGAAACTAGTAATGATTGAATTATTGAAATAACACTATGCTTTCCCATGATTCTGTGGTTGGACCAAATTGTTAAAAGTGAATGAATATTTAGTGTTATGTAATGGAAGTTTTGGTGAACCACTTTGGAATCTACTCTTCTATTATTGTTGAATGACTATGGGTTCGGGAATGGATTGTGGGTTATGTTCAAATGTTTAAGTCATTTTGTGGAGTGAACTTTAGGAGTCTTCCAGAGGCAAAGAGGGGAGGGAAATATTTTCCTTCAGATGGAATTATTTGTTATCCTTTGTGATGTTGTTTTGTGATTAATGAGTATCTGATGGTTATTAGGCTTGCACAATATGTTCACCCTTGTAATTAGAACTTTTGGAAACTTGAGATTAGGAAGGGTTATGCCTCGCAATGTTGTATTGTTAATGAATTCTTGTGATCATTCATTTGGCTTTGCTCTTGTTTTTATTGTGGTCTCCTTGTTGTCAGTAGGGGAGTGGCTCTCAATGGGGGCTAGTACACAAAGTGGCACCTAGGTAACCCATGTGGGAGTTTTATAGTTAAATGATGACCTAAAATGAACTAGGGGTCGAGTAGTAATAAAACTAATCAAGATAAGTAAATACCTCACTCATAGCTCAAGTGCTTGTATAGGCTTGATATGAGTCGAGAAGGCTTGGAATGGAAAGATCAGTTGCCTCATCCTCAAGAGAAGTATGTTGATTCCATATAGGGTTGCACGAGGGGCCAAAGATTGGTAGAGGCTACCAGGGTAACCCAGGATGGGGGTTGGGGCCTGGGAAGATCTACCTGAGTATCCCATGCAAACTAGGTGATGACACTCCTATGAAAATCTAGTATTCCCTTATATCTTGTTTTCCTTTTATGTTGTGTGCCTCTAGAAGTGATGATACTGTCATTTGATGTTGTACTTTAGTTGTTCATTGTTTTCATGTTAGCCTTGTGTTGTCTATTATCTTTTGCTTGATTGAGATTGTGGGACCCATTGCTATCTCCTAGCATAGGGGGTGGACCTTTGGGTTCCATATGGTTGGGTTGAAAGTGTATTGTTCTTCATTGGGTTCTCTCTCCTTGTTTGTGATTGTGGTGAATTCTCCTAGATTGAAGACCTCTGCATTGTACTAGCTCAAGTGGATTGTTACTCCTGTACTTCTATTGTATCAAAAAAAATTGTATCATGTATCATAATTGATGTACACTCCTCACATGTATATGAGGAGATATTGATGTTTAGATGTATAAATGTAATGATGTAAAATGATGTTGACTCTATTATGTATTTGACATTGATGTTCAAATGATCTTTATTGAATAAATGTTATGGATGTATCCCATTGATTACTTGATTAAATGAGATTATTAGATGTAATTCCTTATTGATGTTAGCATTTATTTAATGTAATGTTTTATAGTTTCATGCTAGTTAGTTGATGGGAATCATGTAGCATAGTTGCGGACCTTAGAGGACTTAGGTTAGATTTGTGACAATGTTTCATTTATGGTAGTGTGTTTAATGCACTTTCAAAAAAGATTGTTCCATTTTTTGTGTTAGTGTGTTGTCCTCTATGGTCTTGTGTGGGGGCGTTACACATGGTATCAGATCCCAAGTTCAAACATTGGGTGCTCTGGGTATATACAAGAGCCCATTAGGTTGTCTTAGTTGCGTATATTTTGAAGTTTATGTTTTCCCTCGTTGAACTCATCTAACACCTTCAATTTTTCCTTGGTCATGTATGTGTAGGATTATTCCTAGAGGTCAGTGTTGAGGTTGAGGGCATGGTAAAGGTCATGGCGGTGGTCGTGGGGCTAATCACTAGGACTCACCTCCTCATAGTTCCCATGAGTTTGATTGTGGGGAATAATAGGGTTCACAAAATAATCATAGAGGTGGAGATTGGAATCTAGGTTAGTTAGGATTGGAGGGTGCATAGTTGTGTCACTTAATAGAGGAGGTTTGTTCCTATCTTGGTCCAAGGAAAGAGGGTGAATAGTTAGTGGGTAGAGAAAGAGATCTCCTAGGAGGAGAGAGATTGTAGTTGAGCAAGGTGCTATATTGGATGGGCATATGAGGGACCTGTTATGAGCACATCCTCCTACATTTGATGGGACTGGTAGTGGTTTAGAGGTAGAGACCTAGTTAATTTATCGTAATAGGTGTTTCACTATGCAGCCATATGGTAGCAATACCAAGGCTAGATGCGCCATCATGCATGTCTAAGGTTTTGCTTCCACATGGTGGCATTTGGAGGAGCAGAAGCTCCATTTAGATATAGATTCAGTATCATGGGAGATGTTCTTAGAGAGATTTAGAGCTTGGTTCTTGTCTGATCATTGGTGATAGCATCGTGTGGATGAGTTCCATGAGCTAAGATAGAGGGCGATGTCAGTTGAGCAGTACAAGCGAAGATTTTATGAGCTTAAGCAGTATACTGGCATTGGATATGATGAGGGTATGTTAGTAAAACACTTTATTAGGGGCTTGAATGCTCGTATTAGTGGAGGTGTTCAGGTGTTTGACTCAAAAACCATGGAGGTAGCTATGGAGAATGCACAAATAGCTGAGGAGAATTTGGCTATGGCTTTAGGCGATCAAATAGGTGTAAAGATTGGCAGTGCACGTCCAACAAGTTTCAGTTCTCAAGGTGGCCAAACTCAGGGAGCAGGTCCTTCTGGGAGCCACCATGCATCCACTTAGAGTGGTTAGTAGTAACATTCTCAGTTCAAATGTAATAACTCTTAGTCTCGGTAGGGTGATAGGTTTCAGTCAGGGAAAGACGAGAATTAGAGGTGAAACATGCATTATCGCTCTGATCAACCAACCCAAAGTTCATAGTCTATAGTTAATAAGGGCAGTGTTCAAAAGTTTAGTACACCTTTATGTGGTAGAGGTTTTGGAAGAGGTACAGGGTGCTTCTCTTGTGGTCAGTAGGGTCACATTGCTAGAAAATTTCCTCAGAAGGGCACATTTGGATTTAGTCAGAGATTGACCACTTCAGAGGTGATAGTAGGGGATGTAGGTAGATCACACATAGACTTTAAAATGGTTGATAATCATTAGGACAAGCATCAGGGTACAATGATTGAGACTTCAGGTGAGTTACAGGGTAGTAGAGTCTCTATTCTCTTTGATTCCTGTACTTCAGATTCCTTTGTTTCTCCTTTTGTAGTATTGCAATGCGGATTGGTGGTAGTGAAGTAGGATGATAGGTGGTAGGTCAAATTGGACTTTGGTGCTAAGGTTGCAACTGAGTCTCTTGTTCATGGTTATAGTTTGAGGATTGGGTCACTTTGCACCATAGTAGACCTTCACATTATTTCCCTTGGGTCATATGATATTGTTTTGGGCATGGATTAGTTAGAGGCTCTCAGAGAAGTCATAGATTGTCATCAAATGTTGGTAAAATGTGTAGATGATGTTGGCAGTGAGGTTGAGGTAGTTGGATTTTAGAGGCCTATTTCCTTGAGGATGATCTTAGCTATGCAGTTGAGGAGGTGTATGTGTTAGGGCTGTCAGTTGTTTGCGGTGACAGTAAATGATTTGGAGTTAGGAGAGAGCCAAGAGGTGACTCTTGATAGTCATCCCATCCTTAGATAGTATGCTGATGTCATTCCTAGCAAGATTCCAAGGATGCCACTCAAGTGTGACATCAACTTTAAGATAGATCTTGTAGCTAGAGTTGAACCCATTTCATGAGCTCCATATCAGATGACCACACAGGAGCTTAAGGAGCTTCGATTACAACTTGAGGAGTTGTTAGAAAAGGGGTTTATTCATCCTAGTGTCTCTCCTTAGGGAGCACCAGTTATATTTGTGAAGAAGAAGGATGGGTCCCTTCAATTGTGCATTGATTACCGACATTTGAATAAGGTGACAATAAGGAATAGGTATCCATTACCGAGGATCAGTGATCTATTTGATTAGATCAAGGATGGTAGGGTATTTTTGAAGATTGATCTTAAGTCAAGATATCATTAGTTACGCATCTTCAAAGCATATATCCATAAGACCACATTTCATACTCATTACTGACACTATGAGTTCATAGTTGTGCCATTCAGGTTTACAAATGTGTTGTCTATGTTCATGAGTTTGATGAATGGTGTGTTTCACACCTTCCTCGACAGGTTTTTCTTGGTGTTTTTAGATGACATCTTGATCTATTTGAGGACCATGGAGGAACATGAGGAGCATTTGAGGTAGGTGTTACAGTGTTTGAGGGAGAACCAATTGTATGCAAATTTGGTGAAATATGAGTTTTTCTAGATGGAGGTGAAATATTTGGGCCATGCTATTTCTGGTGAGGGAATTGTTGCGAATCCTTCAAAGATCCAAGCTATCATTGATTGGCCTGCACCTACTAATGTTGTAGAGGTTCATATTTTCATGGGGCTAGCAGGTTACTACCAATGGTCTGTAAAGGGGTTCTCGAGGATAGCCCACCCCATCACTTCTCTTTAGAGGAAAAGGAAGAAGTTTATTTGGTCAGAGCAGTGCCAGGCAGCTTTTTAGACTCTTAAGGAGAGATTGACCAGTGCATCTATCTTAGTAGTTCCTGACCTTGGGATTTTGTGGTTTGTATAGATACTTCCTTGGAGGATTTAGGGGCTATGTTGATACATGATGGTCACGTGATTTCCTATGAGTCTCGCAAGCTCAAGGATTATGAGCTGAACTATCCTACACATGATCTAGAGTGTCACTGTGGTTCATGCTTTGACAAGATGGTGGCACTTTCTTTTGGGGCATTAGTTTGAGCTGCATAATGATCACTGTAGTTTGCAGTATATTTTCACACAGCCTAATCTAAATGCAAGCCAAAGATGATGGATGGAGTTCCTATGCAAGTATGACTTTGAAGTGAAATTCATTTAGGGAAAGGAGAATATGGTGGCAGATGTTCTTAGTCACCAGAAACATGAGCTTTCAGTAGTGACTCTTGGTGTGGACTTGAGGAGCCAGATCCTTTCTACACTTCCTTCAGATAGTTGGTATCAGGATGTGAGGACTAAGGTGGAGTTAAGTAGAAATTTAGAGGGTAGATTTGCAAGATATTTGATTGAGTCAGATGGCCTTTCGAGGCACTTGGGTCATATTTAGGTTCCTTCCTCATGAGATATTTGTACTTTAATCATGTTAGAGGCACATCAGGCACCTTATTCAGCTCAATTGGGTGTCAAAAAGATGCACATAGATCTTTGAAAATAGTACTTTTGGGTCAGAATGAGGAGAGATATTGCTGATTTTGTGTCGAGATGTCTAGAGTGTCAGAGAGTGCAGGTAGAACACCAACATTTGTAGGACTTTTGTAGCCTCATCTAGTCTCAGAGTGGAAATGGTACATTATCTCATTGGATTTTATTGTTGGGTTTCCCATTTCTTCTTGTCGGCATGATACCATTATGGTCACTGTGGACAGGTTGACAAAGGTAGCACACTTCTCTCCTGTTCGATCCTCATACAATGCTTCATTAGTGGCTAGAGTTTTCATGGAGGAAATTTTTAGGTTACATGGTATTCCTCGCCAGATTATTTTAGATAGGGATCTAGTGTTTACTTCAACTCTTTGGACATCCTTACAGCATGCATTGGGGACTCAATTGAACTTCAGTTCATCTTATCATCCATAGATTGATAGGAAAACTGAGAGGGTCAATCAGGTCCTCGAGGATATGCATTGGATGTACGTCATGGATCAATAGTCATGTTGGGAGGACTATCTATATTTGGTAGAGTTTGCATACAATAATAGTTATCACAACTCTATTGGCATGCCTCCTTTCTAGGCGTTATATGGACATCTGTGTTGGACCCCATTGAGTTGGGATAATTTGGAGGATAGGGTTCTTCTTGGTTTGGAGATGCTACAAGAGATGGAGTAGTAGGTGTTTCACATTAGGGAGCATTTGGTGGCAGCCCAAGACATACAAGAGAAATATGTCGATGCTCATAGCGTGGACCATCA
>VDFB02014972.1:0-44504 GCA_007258455.2 Sequoia sempervirens
TTCTATTCACAAATCCATTGCACATAGACAATAAAAATTCATAGCAAAATATCAAACTGCAAAATTGATCCCTTTATTATGATCGATTATTACTCATGCATCATAGTGCAATGGGGATCAAAATTTTCAAACCCTTGCAATGTCAAAAGTATACATATTTAAAACAACCTCTTAACCTAATGGTCTGAATTTCTTGGAAAGAATGGTAACTGTTACTTCATTGAATAAATAGTCAGCTAAAAAATCAAATGATTCCTACTTGATTATGACAATATAGTCATTAGTGACTATTTTGAGCAGCGGTTATGATTGCATTGCTATTTACAATTGACAGGACAAGGAAAATGAAATGTCACTTGTTGTGAGTAGGCCCCATGGCACATAATTGTGTGAAATATCCACCACTTCTCATTCCTAGTGGTTGTTAGTGTGCCACCTAAGATTACTTCCATGTAGGCTCTTTAAATGTAGAAGATCTCATCAATCCAACTTACTAAATTTCCATCACATCACATTGTTGAGTTCATTAAGCTCCTAAAAATTTGAATGTACTTTAGGCATTAATTTTCCTCTAGTGGATTCTACTAACTTGCCTTTGCCATTCTATAAATCAACTTCATCACTGCTCATTTTTATAATGGCTAGTTTTAGTTTCAAGTATGTTGAGCACTTCGAGTGATGGAGATTTTGAAGCAAGGATTGACTTTTTGGTCATTGAGGGTGTTGAGTGTAGTGTCGTGCGTAGGTTGGTCATAGACCAACTTAGAGAGATCTTCCTCATTCGTAGTGACATGGAGGAGGAGGTTATTAGGAAGATTAGTGGTGAGCACTTCATTTCTTAGGTGCACATCCATAACTTTGGTCTCCTCGAGCGTTTCCTTTACAATATCATGCACACTTCTAGGAGATTTGAATGAGGAATGCATTCTGCTAAGTATCTGGTGAGGCCAAGGTATCTTTTGTGTGTCAAATATGGCTTAAGTGGTCAATTTGTGCATCCACATGTGGGTTTAGTTGGTGACACAATTTGCATTACCTCCACACTGCAAAATGAGCACATTGGACAAGCAGTCACCCTACTACATTCTAGACGAGTGCAACAACATGGAGACCTTCGCCTACTTTGTTGAGTTTAATAAAAACCTCTTTTTCCCCATGCAGATTAAGTGTATGCAAGAAGTCATTGAGGCCATCAGGGTCCGCATTTTTACTCTCTACATTTAAAACTACCTATGATGAAAAATCCCTCCCTTTTTTGTGATGTAAGATTGAATATATATATCTTTTTGGCTTTTGAACTGCTCTATGTAATGTGGGTGTTCTTGCAATCTTCTTTTATATTTCATGTTCATATTTTCTTGTAATAAGCTCTTTCATTTTTATTCTCACGGTGAATGAATCTGCCATTTATGGATGCATTTCTTCATGTAACTTTTATTACTGCAAGTATCGTTTCTCTCCACCAATACATCTCTATTAATGAAGTACTATTTGGATTTGAATGCACTAGTTATTCATTTTAGGTAGGGTTTCCAAAATAACTTTGAATTCTACACCAGTTATGAAATTTTTTTTATACTCTACTATGTTGTAATAACCCCTAAAGTACTTAAATTTTCTTATTACCCATTTTTCGCCTTTGTAAACCATGTTTAAAAAAGTCACCATCCTTAACTTTGAAAGCAATAGCACAAATAGTGAAGTTTTGGGAACCCTGTTGGGGACCGACAAAGGTTCCCAAACTTTGTAATAATTTTTTGAGTCCCCTTACTATTCATATTTTCCTGCCTCGATTCAATTTATTATCCATAAAGATATTTCGGTAACCAAGGGCTGATTGAAAACCACCAAAAAAGACCAACACAAAAGATCTTAAGTCAAGCCCTTAGAAGTGTTGGGTGGGGGAGAAGTTATAAAACTTCGTCAGCTTCTGATGTTGGTTTGCAAATTGAACAAAAAGGCCACCAAGATAAAACTTCTAATTTTTAAACTAAGTAGAGGGTGCAATTTTTTTTATTTGAAGGAGACGCCTAAAGTGATGGCAATAGGTAGTAGAATTAGATTTGTACAACATTATTTATAATTTAGTATTACAATTATGGATAAATCTTAAGTGAGATGAAATGTTACATTACTAGTGAATCATTTACATCATGTTTATGCTATGATAACGTTAAAGAGTCTAAAAATAAATTATCTCAAGGAATTACATCAACATTGTCATCTTAAGGTATATGTGCAAATAATTTGAACCAACTATAGAGAGGTTATTGCAACCAATTAAACTTAACTTAATTGATAGTTATTGAGATTAAGTTTATATTTGGGTATGAATATTGTAGGTTATATGAACGTCCATTTTTTTTATTTAAATTTTTATTTAGGCAATACCTCTAGGAATACCCTCATGGGTTTTACTTGAGCCCAAAAAGTAGGAGAGATTACTTACTCTCTTATGTTAATCATTAACCATCCTAGATCTCTTGATGAGACCCTTTTCACCTTCTTAAAGGGAAAACCCTATCGTTGAAGGTGGTAAACATATCTAGGATTTGGGAATTAAAAAGTATAATATAAATTATTTATACAATATAACTAAGCATGCAAGATCTAAAAAAGTGACCTATCTTGAGACTAAACAACAAAAATAATTATTAATATTATAACTTTCACTATAAAATTCAATGTGAAATGTCCTCATAGGTGGTGAGATATTAAAAATACTATCATTCTCCCTAACTACCTCTAGGTCAACACCACCCGAACATATATCTTTCTTTTTTAGGCCCATATCTTCTAAGAGATCTTCAAATTTTTAAATTTTGTTGTAATTAAATGTACTATTTAAAAAACATGCCATTTGGCTATCTAGAATAATTTTTCCAATATTTTGTAAATTTTAACTCTAATATTTTGATTTCACTTGACCTTCCTACATGAATTCCAAGAAGTTGTCTTTAAAAATTTCAGTCATCATAATAACCTACATCACAACATGGTAAATCATGAGTCTTTACTCAACCCTTTAACATAGCCAAATATCAATTCATACCAAGAAAAACTATATGCATTGTTCCAACCCTTAAGATCAAATAAAAAGGACCAAAGACTTGTAAAAAACTCATGATTAGAAAATATGATCAACAATCTTAGGAATAGTATAGAAATACAATTCCTCCTAGTATTGTCTCAATTAAAATAATTCTTACCCATAACTAACCTCTTAGGTAAAAGAAGCCATTTAAAAGAATATTTAATAGGTTCAAGAAGTCTAGACCAACAACCACTAAAGATTTTTCCCCATTGACTAAGACTAAGCTCAAGATTCTAACTCTTATTCATATGATTAATAAACTCTTGAGAATTAGTTAAAATTTTATATATTCTTTAGTGGTAGTATTTAATAAGGAATAACCATCTCTCCATGAGAGATTATCATGAATTTCAAAATCAAAGCAAACAATTGGGAATTTCATATTACAACAAGATTTTTAAGCACAAAATAAGTTTTTTTAGAATGGACAACCCAAATTTTTCTAAGCTCCTAATAGCCTCTAAGGTATTCCCATCAAGGATGTCCATGAATTAGTCACTCCTTTTTTTTCCAATATTTAGAAAAGCACCCTTGCAATAGAGCAAGAGGTTTATTTTTCCATTGTAGATTTCACCATAAAAAACCTAAATTTATAGATTTTATTATTCTCATTATTGCAAGCATTAAAGTCTTTAATTTGACTTCTCACAATTTCCCATACTTTCCAAATACTTCTAAATGCATTATATCTAAAAGGAGTGACAAAAAATATACCAAAGAGGATATCACAAGGATGCAACCCTTTCCACCACCTAGCCTTATTTGGAAGAACATTTTGAATATTATTTTGTATAAGAATTTCATATGGCTCATCCCCAGTAAAATATTTGACTATCCACTTTATTGCAAGATAAAAACATTGGGTTTTCAAGACCTTTAAACTAAGTCCAACTTGCCTTTTATGGCTAATTTACTACATGTCTCTTCTTATTACCTTTCCCATCCAATAGGAGGAAATTCATAATTCTCTTTTGAATATCATTTATTTGGTAACTAGTTAAGAGCTAAATAGAAGTATAGTACATATTGCTCGAGGATAAAAAATTATGACATAATTGAAATCTACTTTCCATTGATAAATATTGCTTAATTTATTTGGATTTTTTGGGTCTATTTTTCACATAGATCCAATTCCACATGTATTTAAGGGAAGAGCTAATAGGTAATGGTATACCAAGGTATCTAACCTACTTATTAGGATCCCCCACATATTTTTTTTTAATAAAATCATTCTAGATGATTATTTATCCAATTGATTAGAGTAAATTTACATAGATATATTAGCACCAAACACCAAACATGTTAGGAAATAATGCATCATACCCACAATCTTAATTCATTTCCTACATAACCCCCCACATATTTTTTTTTAATAAAAACACTCTAGATGATTATTTATCCAATTGATTAGAGTAAATTTACACAGATATATTAGCACCAAATACCATACATGTTAGGAAATAATACAACATACCCACAATCCTAATCCATTTCCTACATAACCCCATGAGAGATAAACATGGATACAAGTAACTATAATGTAAAATAGACAAACCACAAGTTAACACAAGATATACCTTGGGAAAACCTCAAGAGGGAAAAAATTAGCCTCCAAAAGCATCCATACTCCATATATTATTCAACAATAAAGCAATACAAGAGTTAAAATGAATACCTTTGAAGCATCAAACCTCTCCAATGCATCCTCATGTATCCAAGTATGAATCCACACATCCCATGCCATGCTTCACACATGCACTCCTTAGAAAGACTCAATAATGACAACCCACTCACCCAACCAACCTTAACCACTAAACATGTGCTTGCTTTTATAGACTCAAGCTCACACAAATACAACCAAGTGGTAAGATAAAACCATGTGCCACAAAACCATGTGAACAAAAAATCACTAACCCCTTATTTAATATTGAGTACTAAGTTTTTACTTTTAAATATTTCCCCAATATTAAATTATTATCACATGTTTCCCACACATTAAATAATAATACAATGTTACAATACAACATAAAGTGGTCCCCAAATAATTACCTAGTGTGATTAACCACACCTCATAGGTGAATCACAACTAAATAATTATTTAATTACATTAAATATAATATTCTATGCAATGACATGAAATCATGTGAATCTCCAACATGCTCTTGTGCTCCATCAAGATACCTGCAATAAGAACAAAGTGACCACCATCTCAAGCAAGAATTCCTCTCATCCTCCAATGTGCCACCTATGGAAGAATAGGAACATGCCAAGGTGAAGATGTACCAATCCAAAAACAAAAAAATCAAATCCAAGTGATAAGAAAGGCTCCAAATAAGTTGTTGTCAAACGTGAAAAATCCACATGATCAGAAATAACATCCATAACACATGCTAATACATCCAACCATCCATACCTCCTAGGTATCAATAACATCAATAAACTCATGCCAAAAACATATGCAACCCATAAACCACAATAATAAGATCCCTGTATCAAACCTGTTAATGAAGAACATACATATCCAGGAAATCCCACTGCATGGATATTGTCAAACCATATCTAGTCTACCAATCAACACTATATCAAGGTGTGATAAATTATCAAAACATGAAGTACCAAAAATAATAACAATGATTCACACATGCAATCCAAATAGTTGTATACTCTCTCACAACATGTTGCCACCATCCTCCCAAATCATATGAACATGAACCTCTAGGAAGGAACCATAGAATGAAGAGAGAAAACCTGTAAATCATAACATGTCCTTCTACCAACACCTCAAAGTGAAATGTTGTGTCAAGTATGATCTCCTTACAACCCCAAATGCGAAGCATCAATAACACCCAAAACAACGTTCAATCTCTTAGATCAAACACAATATATGAATCATGTATAATGCCAACATGGATGTAAGCCTATCTAACCAGGGAAATCAAACTCAAAGTAACCATTCCCAAATTAAGAAATTAGCCCAATAACCATCTCTTAAAGTCACCATCAATGAATTATAACATGAACTCAAATGCACAAGGAGATAACCATTGCAAACATCCCTTAAAATGAATCCTCTAGAACTAACTATCCATAGCTCAAGATCCCTATCTATCAAAGATAAAGCAATATAAATTCATGCTAAACAAGGGAAATTAGTGCACATGAATCATAACTAGCATATCATTTTTATTTACCTTCCTTCTCAATAACCCAATTCTCTAATACTTCACATACAACACATCCTCCATGCCATCCAACTCCATACACCCATACCACCATATTAACCTAGGTACTCATACCCTTTTTGCCTCTCCTTCTCAAAGGAGAAACTTGTTTTCCCCATGGAGGTTCCTACTCATTACTATCCCATACAAAGGATGCTCTTCCCAAATTGGGTGAGACTCTACTCATACAACCCCAACCCAATTCACATGTATATACAAGAACACATGATACATAAAAAAAATCTAATATAAAGAACTTTTTTATACTTTCAGACAAAAGAAAAAGAAAACATACCCATAAGTAAAATGGGGCCTACCTCAATCCAAGCCAAAATGGAGAAGAAGTTGAAAATCAGATCCAATTCCCTTCTTCCCAGCCAACTCCCAAAAAGAGAAATCCAAACAAAAGAAAATAACCCTTCCTTTGGCTTTCCAAAGGATTTAAATGGGAGCCAAGGTTTGAATTCCTTTGGAGGAGAGAGTGACACATGTCCCTTTCTCATTCACTCCTATGGACACACCTCCCCAAAAGTCTCACATGTGTGTGAGAACTCCTTGGGAAGTGAAGAGCCAATGTGGAGAGCCAAAGAGTGTTCCACACCCAATAAGAGCTCTCCTATCTCATAAATGGGATTTTGAAGCAAACACTCCAACCCTTTTCCAAATCCGTCACTCTTCTTAATGGGTAATTAAGGAGAGTCACAACTTACAAAATTCCAAATTTTTGGGCTTGATTTGACCCCTAAGCCATAGGTAATCATCCTAGGGGTTAAATAAGGGTCAATTATCCCAAATTTAAAGACTTTTTAAATTTAATCCCTGGAGGTTTGGGTTGGGACAAGATGGTGGGGTGAGTCAGGGTGTTGCAGGAGCCGTTAGAGTGTATATGGATTTAAGGCGTAAAATCTGGATTAAGGTGCATTAACGATTTGCGAACCAGAATACCAATGGACTATAGTTCCTCAGGAAGTGGACCATGAATTGGGTTCTGGCGCTATCGTAGGGTTACCCTTAGTTACCTCAATCCCTTTGGCCCTGACGTTAATGCACTGCTTCGTTTAGAACAGTATCCGAATACCTGATTCGTGATTATGCGGGTTAAATCACAAATCGATCTTGGAAGTCGGTGGATTCGATTTCCCTGATTATCCTTCTCTGGTCAACATATCGATCAGTTACGTATTCACGATTAAGACTATTATGGAAGAATCATCATACATTTCTCGGTTTTGAAATTTTAGCATCTTATACAACCTATCACCATATATAATTATTCATTTTTATCATGATAGTTAGATCAACATGAGAATAACAAATAAGGAAAGTATACATGTATAGAACCACCATAAGCACAAATACAAGAACAAGCATAATATCCAATGTCCATGATCAACCAAAATAGTCTAACACACATATAGTATAAAAAATGCTTAGATAAAAATATCGCCAAATAGGGTGTATCAAATAGTAGGCCTCACACCTATCACCATCAATCTAGAGATTAACTTATCATATGAGCATGACTATAAATGAGTTCATAAATAAGAAAATTTTAGTATTTGGGCTAGGTTTTTGGCTTGCAACATGTCATTTATATTGTACGTTATCTATACAATGTGTCAATAGTTATACTTCAAGCCTTAATATCATATTACATCCTCTCATCCTTATTTTTCACATATTTTTACCAATATTTTGATAAGTACACAAGTTGGTTTTTTGGTTTTAGTTTTACAAGTTTCAAATGGGCAACTCAAATGATGTAGTATTTATCTAACCTCATGTTAATGGTAAATACTTGTGTCAATTTTATTGATTAGTCATATGTCTAAATTTTTTATATATTGAGCACGATTGGTTATTCTATTTTATATGTTGAAATACATAACAATGACCAAGGTAGCAAGAAATTGTACATGCCTTCCATGTAGACTACCATACCTTAGGGAAAATATTTAAGTGCCGCATACATGGTTGTCTAATAATGATTTTATTGTCTAGCACATGACCCATATGATTTGAATAATTTTTTCTCTCAAACCTTTCTAACCTTGATGGAAGTGTCCAAATAGATTTTAAGACCCTCCCTTGCTTTTTTCTCATGTTTTCCAATGTGTGCCTTGCATGCTTAGAAATTTGTAATATATATATATATTATATAGATCTTATATGGGAAATTTCCTATAAATCACTCAATTGACCTACAAATCACCTTTGGAATTAGCAAAATTGGCAATTTTATCATTTTGCTTTGTACAATACTCTAAATTCTAATAATTTTATATCCAATTTTCACTCTTAACTCAAGTCCAATTTAGTCCTAATTATACACAAACTTATTAAACTCTTTGTTATAACTTTTTATTATGCATTCAATGCCTTTTAATATTCCCTTGAATAATTTATTCAATTATTATTGGTTGCTTCTTTTGAGATTTATTTTGGAAGATATTGCCTCTCCACACAAATAACAATATATTAGAGCATCAATTTTAGATAATTTATCAAGAATAAAAGCTCATCCATAACACATAAGCTCTACAAAAACCTTTGAGATTGTTCTTGTGTCATTCACCAAGATTCTAAGCTCTTGAATTTTCACCTACAATAATGTTATCTATTTCTCTTAAGTCTAGTTTTCTACCTATATTGTCTCTTCTATTAAATAGAGTATCTAAGGTTGGAAGATGGGAATAAATTACCAAAGTTGTACTATTAAGGATGATCATATTCATTGTAACTTCAACATTTGAGAGAATTCAAATCCCAAGTGTAGGTTTTAATTGTTTACTTGGAAATCAAAATAGTTTATTTTTAAAAGGTTAAGATAGTTTAATTTTCATTTAAAGCAAAATATAATAGTTTTAATTAGTATCTCATCTTGCATAGAACTACAACACATTGTCATAGTTTCTTGGATTTAGCAATAAATTAGATTAATTAATTAAATTCTATTAAAATACTTTATAATAATTTGTAAATTAATTCATTGTAGTAGAATATTTTTTTCAAAATCAAATATTTATACTTGAACAAGAAATCATTAAAGTAGATAAAAAAATTCAAACAATTCAGAGAAAATATAAAAGTAGTTGCTATATTTTACTTATTTAATCATTTTAAATCACTATAATTGTGTATAATAAAAAACTCATAGCTAATAGTGGCATGGTATGATGGTTAATTTATTGTGGTGTTGTTCTTGCCATCAAGGTTCAAACCCCACTAGGGTGTAATTGTTGAATGTTTAAATTGGGGATGAGGTCCCCCGTTTGTGACCTCACCAGTTCATAGCTCTGGGTCAAAAGCATTTACCCCTTAATAAAAAATTCACGAACAAAAATGATATATATTTTTTTTATTCAAGGGGTAAACACTTTTGAACTGGAGCTCTGAATCAAAATACAACCATTCAACAATATCATCCCAATGGGATTTGAACCTTAATGACAAGAGTAACAATGCCACCTTTAAACCATCACACCATGTCAATACCAAACAAAAATGAAATTATTAATCAATTAAATATTTAATTAATTTCTTTTTATTTATTAGAAAAATAAAAAAAATAGAATAAAATTTTATTTATTACATTTTGTAGTTTATTTTAGCATGTAGTTGTAACCATTTATTTTATTAATTTTAAAATGATTAAAAATACAAAATATAACCTCTAGATTCCTATATTATTGAGATACAAAACTCCCAACATAGTTTCAAAACATACATAAAAAAGACAAGAAAACAAGCATATACAATCACATAATCGTGCCAGTGAAATAACTAAGCAATCAAAACACGAGAAAAGTTTAATCTATGTACCCAAACTAAAACTACAAGTGGATATTTGATCATATCTTTTCTCTCTCAAACATAGACACGCCCAAAATATCATGCTTTAATGTATCCTAACGTTGGAGAATATTGGGGAAAAGCCACTTTAAGCAAGCTAAGATATAACTAGCAAACTTTTTAAATCATCAATCAAGAACAAATATAAGAGCAAGTTTGTATCCTACAACAAATACAAGAATGAATAAAATGAAAGGAAATAAGCCTTAGAACTAGATCCATTAGAAGAATTATTTGAAATAGAAAACTATCATTTAAACCATTTCTTTAATAATGCTTAGTAAGAACTTAATTCATTATGAACAATCAATATGAACATCCATACAAGGGTCGCCATAATCACACCTCTCTAAAGGTTTTACAAAAAAAGTTCTACACTACCACCACCACACTACAATTCAATACCCCATCCATCATCATACATTGTTAATCACGAATAGAGTGATTAGAAAAACACTACCACATGAAAAAATATTTTTACAACATTTAGAACATGCATTCCTGAAAAAGTATGTGGTCCTCCAAATACTTGTTCGTTTCACTAACTTATGTCATATAATTAGGAATGGTCTATCCAAATGTAGGTCCCATGTGCAAAATATATATTTCACCCCACTTTCAACCCATATATATTAGTAGTGTATGTATTTTAAGTAACACAATCTAAAACATGGTAAAATAATGATTTTAATGACTATTCAGTCACCACCTTAGAATAAAAGTGATCGGCTCATGCCTAAAGGAGAGGTGAGATAATTGTGTAGAATAATATAGAGGATATCCACCCCTTGAATTTATTGGTTAAAGGGGAAGAGTTGATTAGTTTAAGGAAAGTAAAAATAGTTTAAAAGGAGAAAGGAAGGTGGACAAGGTGAATACAAGAACATAGGAAAATTGGTGGGAAAGGGAAGACAAGAGAAGAAATTCCCTCAACTAGTGTGGTAGGAAAGGGATGTTTCCCCAAGGAATGGGTAATTGAATTGATATAGTACAATGATAAAAGATATATTTAAGGTAAATATGAAGTTACATATGAGGAAACATGTGTAATTGGGGTAACAATTTCAAGTATGATCAAAGAGAGATGTCTCCAAGTGAATGTTGAAAAATAGGGTAAACTAATATAGTTAAAACTTAAACAAATAATAAACAAATATAATTTACCAATTAAATTAACATGTTATTAACCCTTTAGTTAAGAGGGAGCAACATATATCAACGATAAAACCAACAATATCATAAAATCAAAGATACAACATCAAATATATATATGAAGAACCTTTTTGATTAAAAAATCCACCATCAAAGAGAGCACAAGTTTGTATTAATCAAAATGCTAGTATTTTATTAGTACATAAAATTATCTCCTTAGTTAAATGGCATTCCAATAGTGTGATAATACTTAATCTATAAAATACCATAAAATAATTATCTGATGCGAGTAATTTATAAAGAATTGGATAAATGAAACCATATCAAGATTTTCCAAAACCAACAACTATGAAAACCATAGCCATGAAAAAATATAACACATTCTATGACTCATTATTCAATTCACCATAAATAAAATCCATTCAAAAATATCTTTGACCTCTTACACATCATTGTCAAAATCCCCTAAAATTAGAACTCCAAAATAAAGATCACAACTCATAAGGGACCCCATTAAATATTAAGAAGATGTTTTGCTCTCTCTCTCTTAGTGTCTATGAATGAGAAAGTGCCACTAAATAATTCAAATCACTTTATAACCATAAATATCCTATAAGTAATCTCCCTTTTTAATGCCACTATAACAATATTCCAAGTTAAAAGGAGAATAATGATAAGATAGTCATCTCTCTCAACTACTATGGGTGTCTAAGTAACTATACAAAGATATTTTGAAATCCAACATAAACATAGGATTGAAAGGTTAATATCACCTTATCCTAACAATGAATGACATGAACAAACCTGAGAAATATAAATGAAACCATGGGATGATAGATGAGCAGTATTATAGGAAAGGGTGCTCAATCCAAGGTATTTTTCCCCTTGCAATATAAGCATAGAGTTTCCCCCAAGGTAAGGGTGGAGAGAATTAGATCATGAAGCACATAATGGATATGTAATAACATAGGGGGGACTATGAATTATGCCCCTTGGAAAATAGAAAGATAAAAATTTCCACCACAAAGAAGGAAAATATAGGAACAAGCAATGCAATATTAGATTGAAAATTAAGGAGTTATACAATAGGAATGACATGTGAGACTAAGGAGTGCAAAAAATCATATAGGAACATGTAATACACAAAGGTATTTATGCATAGTGGGTCAATAAAATACAATATATGGTAAGGCACCATGATTATAATTGGTATAATCATCCCCAATATGCATAGGATAA
The DNA here is from genome assembly GCA_007258455.2 of Sequoia sempervirens. Classification (NCBI taxonomy): domain Eukaryota; kingdom Viridiplantae; phylum Streptophyta; class Pinopsida; order Cupressales; family Cupressaceae; genus Sequoia; species Sequoia sempervirens. Next base: position 12,559 of record VDFB02014972.1, read on the forward strand.
CAACACAATGGAAGAGGTAGGCTTAGAGAGGCAAGATAAGACAAATAGAATTAAAAACTCTTGATATATGTTGGTCAACATGAAAAGGGAAAATATGCCTTAATACTTTGCATCATCCATAAAATATCATATAAAGGAATTTATAAATAAGGACAACATAATGAAGACAACTCATGAATAAGGATGAAAAATAGTGGAATCCAAATCTATAAAGTTAGGAGGATGCAAGAAGAGTAGGAAATTTGAATAGAGGAATTGAGGGACAAATAGAATAATGGAAAACGTATAAACAATACGTAATAGGAGAGAATTAAACAAAGAGGTATTGAATTGAACATAGGATCAACCAATTAGAGAAGTGTAATGCTTGTTATCCATAGGGTCAACTATTATATGACCTATTGGTTTCAAATTTTATTTGTGCAAGTGGAATAATATGAAGGATACATGGAAGAACCATCCAACCCTTTCATGAAAATATTAGAAAAAGGATAAATGTAATGGTTTTATGTGGAAGATTATTAAATAGGGATAAAATCCATAGTTGTATGTGTAAAAGTAGTAATAAAAGTGACATGAGAATATAAAGAATGGTAATCATGTATAGGCATATCTAAAGGATAACAATAATCATTATGTGTATTATAGGTGAGTGATATGTCATGTGTTGTGTTGGTATCTTCTAACAATTAGCATTGGTATCAAGAGAAGTGGAAGTTCCATGATAAGGAGAAACATGGATTACACCCTCATCAATAAGATCTTGTATTTTATTCTTTCAAGCTTGACATAAATTGGTAGAATGGCCTAACATCCAATGATATGAACATTAAATAAGTGAATGACCATTATTATGGTATATTTTCTAAATGCAAGAGTTGGAAGACTCATTTGCTTAGTCTCTACAAGAAGTAGAAAATTTTCTTAGGAAGATTATAAATATTTGTATTAATTTTGTTTGTGTTTTTTTGGCAAGAGAGAATGATAAATACGTAGAGAACATTTTTTATGGGGGATCTACAAGAGGAATAGAAGGATAAGTTCCCCCAACCAACACAATTTTTTTCAACATCAATGGAAACTAGATTGGAAAGAGGAGTGTGGTGACTAATAAGCATTTTATTTTGAATATGAGGTAACAAATTTTTAAAATCTAAATATTGAAGCATAGAATAAAAAAGATGAAATCCCATATGCACAAGAAAAAAGAAGTAGTAATTCCCTTGAAACTTTTATTGATATATTATGTGTAGTGTGCTAATTACGTGATACTTAATTTAGGCTCCATATTATAAGAAATTAAGTGTAAAGGTATATGTACAATATCAAGAAAAGAGTGTAAGGATCTAAGAGGTAGGGTATATAGTCAATCCAAAGCATCATCTATAAAATTAGTATGAAATAATTTAGCCAACATGGTATCATTAAAAATAAAATTTAATAAAAGAGTATATATTTTCCAATATACCTAATAAGATCTCCTTGGCCATTATATTTATCAAATCCTATAGTCCCCGTGCCACTAGGAGAAGGATATGTGAAAATAATAGAAGAAAAAGGTAAATCAACCATGAAGGTGAGGAATGAGAACTACAAAGACATGTGAGAGAATATAATTGCACATATAGCTCCATATGTTTATTATACACACAAGTCCAAACAAGAGCAAGATGAGGCATGACATTATATGGAAAAAGAGGTGGAAAATTAGGAGTAGAGTAAGAAACATGTAGGTAAGGGTGTAATAATAGGAGAGGATTAAGTAGGTGGTATGACATAGGAAAGAGGTAATGAGGGATCTTGTGGAGGAGTAGGTGTAGGATGTAAAGTGGGGAAAGTTGATACCATATTAAGAGAAGTGGGAGGTGGAAACACATAAAAAGTAGGAAGAGAGGGCTTTGTGGGAGAATGAGATTTAGGATAAGAGTAAAAAATTGTGGTTTAGAAGTGACAACATTCCTATAAGCACAATAAAGTATAAGAAGAAGTGGGAAAAAATCATATGAAGAAGTATCAAATGTAACATGTGAATAGTGGGAGACATGATAATCATATGTCAAAATTATCCTCAATACTAATGTCATTCATAGAAAGAAGATAAGTTTCAAATACATAAGGTAAATTATTGTAATAAGTAGGAGAAAGAAAAGGTTCAAAGGTAAAATAATCATCATAAGGTAAATTAACATCATCATCACTAGAGTAAGAAGATATAAATATATCAAAGAAAAGAGCACAAATAGAAGTGGAAGATCCTTTTGGAGGAATATGAACAAGATGAACATGCATGCCATTTAATGTTATACTGAAGAAGAAACCAATGACACACTCCCATGCTCAATATTTTCCAAAAGACTTGGTTGTTCAACATAGAAAATAAGAATAGTGCAACTAGAAGAAGGATTTGTTAGATTACGATAATAAGATATACATGGAGAACAAAACATATCATCATTATATACTATAAGAGGTGTATTATTACTAGAAGAGAGAGAAGCACATGTGGGAAGATACAAATGCACATATGTATTCACTCACAACTAAAGAATTATTAGTCCATTAAATTTAGAAGGTAAGGAAGGAGAATACATCAAAATGTGTATCGAGGAGTGTAGTAAGAAGGGAAGGCTCAACGTGTAGAAGAGAGAAATGGGAGACCCAATATTAATTAAAATTATATGAGGATAATTTATGAGTAAGAAAGAGAAGGGAGTGGTTGATAATACGAGATATGATGTGATCATAGGAAGAGAAGGTAAAGATTTATGTAAGAAGGTGAAAATATGATTATGCATGGAATGGCTGTAATGTGTCATACTCAAATAGCACCAAATAAATCAATATGAAATTATGAATAATAAATTAAATACATAATCAATCAACTATTTTCCATCATAACACAATATGTCCAAAAATAATAATTTATATTCATTTCCAAATGTCAATTTTACAAGTTACATAGTTTGACTTAGGCCAACATCGCGACTTAGTCAACTCAATTTTATATCATATAGTCTAAAGTACAATAATCCAAAATGGAATTCCATGCGATTCCTCTTCATCACCCGTCACATCTAGTGGGTGAGAACATGGTTCAAGTGCTTTTCCACCCAAGCACGAAGCTACGCTTCCTCAAAATTCTTCCTAACTCGAAGAATACTTGACCTTGCATAGAATATTTAGCAAGAGAATACAATATGCAAGGTACAATCTACTGTGTGCCTAACAACTACATGCATTTCTATCTACATTTAGAACATGCAAGATCCATGTTAAGAAATGGCAAAGAGCTACATCATAAAAATTAGACCATTAACATAATGGACTTGTGTATGGGGGAAATTGAGTGCGCAATAAGATCAAAATGAATGAATTGAAACTAATCTAATTCAACACAAAGATCATGATTCATGCCCATTACTCATGAAATGAAACTATGAGAACAATGAATTCAAGAAAGTAATTGAAACAAAACAATATAAAATGAATTCAAAAATTGTAGCGTTACCATCCTATGTCAAAGTGTATTCACAAAGATGTTGGATTGTTGTTGTATCAATAGGAAGCCCCCATTTGTGCATAGAAAAAGCTTCAAAGTTGTGTGTGTGTTGATTGAAGATGTGTGTAAATCTTGTCAAAAGATTGATTATGATTTCAACATTACTTTGTTGTGTAAAAGATGTTGATTCTCCGATCGTTTTTGAGAAGAAATGAGGTTGTTATATATATTTTGTGTTTCAAAATGAACACTCAAGATCGCGTAGTAGAATATCTTGATCAACGGTTGAAAGATGTTGAGAGGAAATAGATAGGAATAATTAGTGGATTTTTATTACATAATCGATGTGATTGAAGAAATCAATTTGAGTGTTTAGTGAAATTGAATCTAATAGATTGATTAGTTAGGAAATAGATGAATCAGTTAGCCGATCAAAGTGAACAATTGAGGGATCATAATTTTCTCAATCATGAAAGTGGGTGAAGGTAATTAATTAATTGATTTAATTAATCAATCCTGTTGATATGAATGTGAAAATCATGTTTGACTGGTGCAGGAGCACCCATGAGATTTTGGTTTTGTCATTGTTTTGGTTTTGTGTCTCTTATGTAATAAGGTCCTTTTAGATCATATTTATGTTTGTAAGGGTCTAGATGAGGTCCTAGGAGGATAGGTGTGGTCAAGTTGTCAAAAATGTAAAAGTTGCTATAGGTTTTAAAAGTTGTCAATATTGTCTAAAATGTTGCAAAACATGGAATATGAAAATAAACAAGTGTAAATGAACGAATTAGAACGGTTGTAGTTTGAAAATCAGTTGTAAATTGTTGGTACATATTTAAATAGCCTTGGAGAGGTCGAAACCAAGGTTGGTGGTGACATTTTTGAAGTGAAATCAATAAAAAGGCATCCTTGTTTCTACATTTTTGAATGTTAAATTACTATTTCAGAGCTTGGTACGACCTTTTACAGTTGGTTCATGATTTAAAACCAATTGGATTCGATGGAGAATTAAGTTTACTTTCTGTTGCACTGTCTCATTGACTTTCATTAAGATTTGAGTGTTTTAGAGCCAATTTACCCCAGACTTTTTGAAAACCCTAGGTTTAGTGCCTTGAAGGAAAAAAATGAATCTCACCATTTCATTGATGAAACCTCATGAAACTTGGTGGAATGGTTGTAAATAGGTTTTTTTTGACTTCTACAAAGTTTTAGTATTAGGGGAGAATATTTGCACATGTTTTGATGATGCCCTAGGTCTGATTTTTCATGTTTTAGGCTTAATTGACAAAAGGATAGTCCATTTTTGAAGGATTTTGTACAAAGTAACCTATCCTAATTTTGAGATATGTTGTATAAATACCAAATGGGTATCTAGAACCCTATATAAATTTTGGATATCATGTCTACACTAAAATTTATGTCTAAAAAACTCAATTTGCCACCCCACGTTCAAGGCCTAAAAAAGTAGGTCAGTCAAATTTAGGGTTTGTTCGTACAAAAAAACCCCATCCAAATTTTGGATATGTTAGCAAAGGCCAAAAATGTTATTCAAAAATGTTTTTACAGTTTGGGTATGAGGTCTGCACATGAAGTTGCGATTGGAAAACTAGTTAGGAAGGACTATTAGAGGTTTAAGGGTTAGTGAGCAAAAACCCATTTGATGATTTGAACCTTGAAAGTTTGCTTCATTGGAAAAATTGTAAGATTATCCATCTTGATTTGCATCAAATTGGTATCAGAGCCCGAAGATCTGGGCAAGATAAGTTTTTGGAGTTTATGTGTTGGTTTTTTGCAAGTTGAAGCAAAAACTTGGATGCCAAAAGACTAGGTAGTGAAGAAAGGAGGAAACCTAGGTGAGGTATCACGAAGAAAAAGGAAGTAAGGTGAAAGAGACTTGCTTGAGAAAGAAGAATGGATGTGTTGAGGAGAATAGTCTATGGAGACTTGCAAAGTAAGGAGACACCAAGCAAAAAACCAGTGGTGAGAAAAAAAAAGAAGTGAGATGAAAAAGAAAAATGAGAAAGAAGAACAAATAAACATGCAACAAGAGCTAATAGATTTGAGACAAGCCTTGGAGAAAATAAAAAAAAAATCAAGAAAAGATGCAAGAGAGAATGGAACTTGAAAAGCAAAAACTTCTTGTTCTTGAGAAGACAAAACAAGCAAGTGGTTGGCGTTTTCCAATAAGAAAGAGGCTCAAATGGCCTATCAAGGAGATCATTAAGAAGAGAAGAAAACAAGAGAGGATAGTAGCACCAGACATTGAAGAATCTTTGTTGATGAAGGAAGATCACAAGTCAATAAAAGAGGAAAAGGTAGGTAATACAATGGTGAGTAAACCTAAGACTGTTTTAACATTAATGAGCATTGAAGAGTTGCCTTGGGAAGTTCAAGATGTCTTGAAGGATCATGTAGACATAGTGGTTGATGAATTTTCTTACTTTTTTCTTCCAAGGAAAGGTGCTAGTCACTATTTAGATTTTGTTCTAGGGGCTGATTTGTCATATACATCAGCCTATGACAAAAAAAATGAAGAATGTGATGTGTCTAAAGAAGGAGATGGTGCCAATACAAATGATGCACTCGTTTGGAAGATTGTAAATGAAAGAAATTTGGATGATATAGGAAAGAGAATTGTTGGGAAAAAGATTGTAGAGTTAAGCAAGCAATGTTTGAAGGGAAAAGAAGGTATGGAGCAACATAATGACCAAAATGAGTTGCAGATGGAAGATGGAAAGTTAGACAAACAACCACTATAGGTGGAGCAACAAAAGAGAGTTGCAGATGTCAGTGACTATAATGTTGCAGGTACCAAGGTTAGTTGTGATTCATTTATTTTAGAAGATTTGTTGACATGATGGTTAGAGACAAAAGGAGCAACCAAAGTACTTTTGATGAGATTGCAAACTTGGGAGACAAGAAACCTAAGGTGAAAATGAAACAATCCATTGAAGGGGAACAAGGTACTATTGGAGTACATGACATCCATAAGGAAAAATGGATCAGTTACAAGGTAGAGGTGCAAATAGAGGACAATTTTATATTGACAAGTTCAAATATCTTTTCCAAGTGTTCAAGAAACCTACAGTGAAGATGAAACAAGCATGGAATTGTTCCAAAGAAGACAATGTGCAAGGATTTAAAGACATCCAACAAGATTTTTCAAGCATGGTTCTCATGATTGCTACCTTCTATTCAAGTGGAGCTTGAATCTTTTCTTTGCTTGGGAATATGGTGCAGAAGCACCCATGAGATTTTGGTTTTGTGTCTCTCTTATGTAATAAGGTCTTTTTGGATCATCTTTATGTTTTTAAGGGTCTAGATGAGGTCCTAGGAGGATAGGTGTGGTCAGGTTGTAAAAAATGTAAAAGTTGATATAGGTTTTAAAAGTTGTCAATATTGTCTAAAATGTTGTAAAACATAGAATATGAAAAGACACAAGTGTAAATGAAGGAATTAGAATGGTTGTAGTTTTAAAATCAGTTGTAAATGGTTGGTACATGTTTAAATAGCTTTGGAGAGGTTGAAACCAAGGTTGGCAGTGACATTTTTGAAGTGAAATCAATAAAAAACATCTTTGTTTATGCATTTCTGAACATTAAATTGTTGTTTCAGAGCTTAGTATGGCCTTGTACAATTGGTTCATGATTTAAAACCAATTGGAGTTGATGGATAATTGAGTCTAATTTCTATTTCACTTTTTCTCATTGAATTTCGTTAATATTTGAGTGTTTTAGAGCCAATTTACCTCAGACTGGTTGAAAACCCTAGGTTTAGTGCCTTGAAGGAAGAAAAAATGAATATCTCACCATTCTACCAATGAAACCTCATGAAACTTAGTGGAATTTCTATAATAGGTTATTTTTGACTTCTACAAAGTTGTCGGATCAAGGGAGAAGATTTTCATGTGTTTTGATGATGTCCTAAGTCTAATTTTTCATGTTTTAGACTTAATTGGTAGGACAGTCCATTTTTTAAGGATTTTGTACAGAGTAACCTATCCTAAGTTTGAGATGTGTTGTATAAAGCCCAAATGGGTATCTAGAAATATGTTTACATTTTGGATATCATGTCTGCACTAAAAGTTATGGCCAAAAAACTCAATTTGTTGCCCCACCTTCAAGGCTTAGAAAAGTAGGTCAGCCAAATTTAGGGTCTGTTCGTACAAAACAACCCCATCCAAATTTTATATATGTTAAAAAATTCCAAAAGGGTATTCAAAAATGATTTTATAGTTTGGGTATGAGATCTGCATAGGAAGTTGTGATTGGAAAACCAGTTAGGAAAGACTACTAGAGGTTTGAGGGTTAGTGAGCAAAAACCCATCATTTGATGATTTGAACCTTGAAAGTTTGCTTCATTGGATCATTTGCAAGATTATCCACCCTGCCCTGCATCATTGAATTTTGCAAACAAAGTTGTATTTGTTTGTTTTGACCTTTTTGAATGATGTTTGAATAATTTGTTTAAATATTCATGTTTAGGGGAAATTTATTTAATTAAACTATTAAGTATTAATAATTTAATTGATTTAGGGGAAGAAAGTGAATTAACGACATAATTAAATAATTGATGTTATTTAATTAATCAAGAGGAATAAAGTTAGATTAGGACTTTATCAAGTAAATTTATTTATTTAATTAATCAAAAATGATGAAAAAGTGAATTAATTAAATAATGTAATATTATTCAATTAATAAATGAAATTAGCGTTTTTGATGTAATTGATGCAAAATGCAGTGATAATAGGTGATAATGATGTTGATGATGAGAAAATGTAATTTAGGATGTGCGATAAGTGTTAGGTCATTTTTACATGTCTACATTTCCCCCCTCTTTGAGACAAAGTATTGGTTGCTTTTTCAAATAATTCGATGTTAAGATCAAGATTTGAATTTTTTTTTATGCCCCGATAGTCAGTGGAAAGGTGGAAGGATGCTGGGCTACCCCCTCAAGAGGTTGGTTGAAAATATCAATTTGTAGGTCAAGCTTGCGACAATGTTTTATTTCAGTTCCAATGCGTAAAGGATGAAAAATTAAGCCTATAGTACTCTCTTTAATAGTTCAGATGTTCTTGGGAGCTCCTAATTTAAACCTAGGAAGGTTTTCTAGGTAAAAAATTAGGGTTTCAAGGGTTAAAATAGGTAATTAGGGCTTAATTATCCTCATTTGCATTCTAAGCTTATAGAAAATTCTTGCCTCTAGATTTCACGATTTGTCGATTGGCCAAGTAGCTATGGTGAGGATTTGAGGAGCCCAACATCATGTGGACGCGATTCGTGAGTTTGGACAGCCTGCAAGCATTGATGCCTCATTATGTACACTTTTCTTTTATGTTTTCGACTTTCCATTTTTGTGTAATTAATGCATGAAAAGTTTTCTAGCGTAAGTGGTAATTTCATGTTTTATTCACTTTTGAATCATTTTTAGCGCTTTAGCTCTTTATAACTTGTTATCGTGGAATCTAGCAGCGCTCGATTCACGGATAACCCCCCTACGAAACTTGTCCGTTTCCTAGGTTCGTGAAGTTCAAGCACGCAAAATGAGGTGATTTTCAAGCCACCTTGAAATGCGTTCCAAAGCCTCAAACAGTCAGTTTGAGCATCCCCTATGTTCACCTCGCGAAGACCTTCGAAACGAGCTCCTTCGCGAAGTCTCACTGATCATACTTAGTTAAATTGTGAAAGATGCAGTAGTGCCAAAAAAGTGTGCTCTAACTCATCCAAATTTTTGGCTAAGTGTTGAAAGTGCAGTGGCGCCAAAAATCAGCGACCCTGCATAAAAAGTGATTTTCCAAAAATGTGTAGAAGCGCTAAAAAAGTGCGCTCTTACACATTGTTGCCAGACTTAGCTAATTTTTGGCTAAGTGTTGAAAGTGCAGTGGCACCAAAAATCAGCGACCCTGCATAAAAAGTGATTTTCCAACAATGTGTAGAAGCTAAAAAATTACACATTGTTGCTATTACACTTTTTTTTCAGACTTAGCCAATTTTTGACTATGGCATTATTTTTTGCACCTTTGCACTTTTTCCAGACTGTCATTTTTTGTGCAATGGTGCTGAATTTTAGCACCTTTACACTTTTCTTCCAGACTTAGCCAATTTTTTACTATGGCATTATTTTTTGCACCTTTGCACTTTTCCAGACTCAATCATTTTTTGTGCAATGGTGCTGAATTTTAGCACCTTTACACTTTTGGCAGTTTTTATCTTAGTCTCTTCAAACTTGCTCTATTTCCATTCCGGACCCTGTTTCTTCGCTCCCGCATCATTTTCCGTGCCTAGTTGCTCGTTTCACGCTTGCTCAACATCGTTTCTCACTTCACGCTTCCCAATGCTACTTTTTCTGCTAACATCTATTGATTCACCATCCTTGCAGTTTCTCTCCAGATTTCATCAAGTGATCCTAAAGGTGACATCTTCTGATCTAGTGAACTATCCCAGATCTACAAAGAAGTCATTATGCAGCAAGTTGGGGATGACAGTTTTTCCCAAAGCCTCAATACATATCATTTGCGATATACGGCTGACACTCGATAATCTCAAGACGCATCTTCGCGGGTGCAAGAAAATCCATTCATTTGCCAGAAGGCCGATCACAGAGCTCACACCCTTGTAGATTACATAGTCGGCCTAGGTGATGCGTTCATATAGGAGACCAAGAAGAAGTATGAAGACTCCGCGCCCAAAGCAAGGAACCATGAAGATTCTTGATCTCCGATGTTGAACATTTTGATGCATCCTTTTATGCATCTTGTAAATATTTCCTGACATCTTATATGTCTTTTTGTAAATTGTAATTGCACCAAGTTCGAAGATGTAATCTTTTGAAAACAAATTACACTTTGACTTTGGTCCAAGTTAGGTGAGATCTCCTAAAATCGCTCACCTAACTTTCCTTGATTTCCTCAATTAGATTCCTAATTTTGCTCATCCCTCTTTCTATATAATGTGAGGGATTTCCATTGTAAAGTTTATCCTTTAGTATTTTGCAACGAAGTGCTGCCCTTTTTGAAGCAGAATTGTGAAACTTTGTGTTCATGCTTTGTGAATGAAATTTGATCAATAAAGAAGAGGATTGCAAACTAGACTTTGTGTTGGATTCGATACTTTTATGAATTGATCTCATTTGGTGGTGATTAGCTGATGGAATCTGAAGGACTCTAAGTAATTTATGTAAAATTTGTGTTACATCCATTATTTAGATTTTCATTTTTGTTTTGTTTATCTTTCGGTTGAATGATCTACAAGACTTTGTGCTTGTAATTATTCACGCTCTTTGGATACTATTGTTGAATGATCTACAAGACTTTGTGCTTGTAATTGTTCATGCTCTTTGATAATTTGGTTGGATGATCTACAAGACTTTGCGCTTGTAATTGTTCATGTTGTTTGAGGAATTGCTGTGTCTAAGAAGACTTTGTGCTTCTAACGTGACAGACGAAACTCTTTTCACAGATCCACCATTGAAAAAGCTACGTAACGACTTTGTGCCTTCGTGAGCTTTCCCTTTTACTTTATTTGTTTATTGTTAATTACTTCTGGTATCTCTACACTTTGCTTTGACAAGATAGCGGTATTGGTATTACTGCTAGTTGATCGTTTAAAGTTATTAAGAATTGAGAACTTCCAACAGTGAAGCATTGTAAACATCTTCTCTGAAAAAAGAGAAGGATGAATGTAACCTACCCGTAAGTATTGTGTACATTTTGTAATTACTTGTTTGTTTTACTATCGCTGTCGGCAGTAAGAAAGCCTCCCTTTCCGAGAGGAGATTCACATCTCACATAGCTGTGGCTGAAGTCCTAGTTGTGTAATCTGTCGAAAAGTTGATTACATAATTTTCACCCAACAGTTTTTTGGTGACTCTATTGGGGACACGATACGCATTCGAAAGCCTCACGCTTTCTTTTGAAGTATACCTGTGTCGTTTTCTATTGTAATTTATTTTCTTGTAAGTTTTTCAAGATTTCACCAAGGACATGTAAATGGCTGCTCAAGGTCCTTGGGGAAATGCTTTTGGTCCGTTGAGCCTAGTTCTACCCCTACATGCTCTTCCTGAAGGCTCATGGAAGAACTTTCCCAATTTTTTTGGTGATGGACAACATCCTGACGAGCACATTGCTGCTTTCTACATCGCTTGTGGAGTTCATGGTGTTGAATACGAAGATGTATCTGTAAGGCTGTTTATGGAGACTCTCCAAGGCGTTGCTACAGATTGGTTTTATCATTTGGCGCCAAGTACCATCACAAACTAGGAAACTCTCATAGCCAAGTTTGAAGGAAGGTTCAAGCCTCCTGAAGACCCTTATGCTTTGTTGGCTCAACTCACCCAGTTGAAGAAGGAATCTCACATGCCCATGCGCGAGTTCATTGCTCACTTCAGCAAGTTAACACGAAGAATTCCAACTGTTGCTCAACCTATAGCTGAGAATTTGAAATGTTTCTTTGTAAATGCTCAAGTGCCCGAGGTTGGTTTCCTATTGAGAAGAGCACCCGCAATTACTCTTGCAATGGTGCAGAACTTGGCGACAAAAATTGAAGATGATCTCATTCTTGCTGGGCAAATAAAAATTGAATCAAATGAATCTGAAGAAACCCCTTCTTTGGAGTTATTTTCTTCCATCATGAGGACGGATCCTATGGTGCATAGGTTGGTAAATGAGCTACTTGTCCTCAAAAAGCAGCTAGCTCATAATTTTTCCGTTGAGAATCAACACAAGTTATCTTCACCTCCGAAGAGGCTTGTTGTTGAGGTACCATTAGTAAAAGCAGTACCGAAGCATCCTGACTTCGATCCAAGTGATCTCGCTATTCTCTTCCAGGAAAAGGAAGCATACATAGCTGGCGACTCCCATTTCTGGTTTATGCAGTCTCAGAAAGCCATTGATGAAAAGGAGGATGATGAAAGTCATTGTGTTGAAATTCAAGTAAATGAAGACAATCTTGTCTTGAGATCTCAAAAATTGGACATGCACAAAGGTCTCAGTCAATTTGAAAAGAATGCATATGTGTTTCGAGATCATGAACTTGAACACATGTTGCATAAAAGAACTTCCCCAAGGCATGATGAGGACCTTCTTATAAATTATTCAGATTTTGCCAAGTTTGAAGATGGTGAACATCATATTGAGGTATGTAGTACAGTCATATCTTCATTTGAATCACATGAAGGAGATCATTCCAAGCAACATGAGGTTACCATGGTTGATGAATCAGTTGTTCAAGTAGCAACTGGTAAGAAGCATTCAATCTTTGATCGATCAAGGGAATGTCCCAAAAGACATCTTGCTTGGTTGGAGGCCGATGGGAAGACAGAGGTTTTAGTTGCACTTGAGCATGAAGATAAACTTGAGGATGCAGCTAAAAATGTATTTGTAGAGGTAGCTGAACCTATTCATCTCTTTCTAGAAGCAATGCCTCAACTTCATCTACATGTAGCTGCTAATGATCATGGAAGGCCTTGCAAGCTGTTGAAGAAAGCAACTATTTTGTTGAACCTGTGAATGGTTTCATTTGAGAAGATTTCATTGATGGCTAGTTTTAATTAGGTAGGTTTTTCCCTTTTCAATAAGTGCATTTGCATAAGTTTGCGTCTTGTTTTCATAAAAAAAAATTTCGTCGTTGTCACCTAACTCCAAGCCCAATGGATAAAGGCACTTGAATTCTGGAGTTCTTCTCCTTTCATTCGTTTCAAAGAACGGTTGAAGGAAGATCCCCAATAGGAGCTTGCTGTTATCATGGAATCTAGCAGCGCTCGATTCACGGATAACCCCCTACAAAACTTGTCCATTTCCTAGGTTCGTGAAGTTCAAGCACGCAAAACGAGGTGATTTTCAAGCCACCTCGAAATGCATTCCAAAGCCTCAAACAGTCAGTTTGAGCACCCCCCTATGTTCGCCTTGCGAAGACCTTCGAAACAAGCTCCTTCGCGAAGTCTCACTGATCATACTTAGTTAAATTGTGAAAGATGCAGTTGTGCCAAAAAAGTGTGCTCTAACTCATCTGAATTTTTAGCTAAGTGTTGAAAGTGTAGTGGCACCAAAAATCAACGACCCTGCATAAAAAGTGATTTTCCAAAAATGTGTAGAAGCGCTAAAAAAGTGCGCTCTTACACATTGTTGCTAGACTTAGCCAATTTTTGGCTAAGTGTTGAAAGTGCAGTGGCGCCAAAAATCAGCGACCTTGCATAAAAAGTGATTTTCCAACAATGTGTGAAGCGCTAAAAAATTACACATTGTTGCCTAACTCATCCAATTTTTTGGCTAAGTATTGAAAGTGCAGGGGCACCAAAAATCAGCGACCCCACATGAAAAGTGAATTGTCAAAATATGTAAGAGCGCTAAAAAAGTGCGCTATTACACTTTTTTTTCAGACTTAGCCAATTTTTTGACTATGGCATTATTTTTCGCAACTTTTCACTTTTTCCAGACTTAGTCATTTTTTGTGCAATGGTGCTGAATTTTAGCACCTTTACACTTTTCTTCCAGACTTAGCCAAATTTTGACTATGACATTATTTTTCGCACCTTTGCACTTTTTCCAGACTCAGTCACTTTTTGTGCAATGGTGCTGAATTTTAGCACCTTTACACTTTTGGCAGTTTTTATCTTAGTCTCTTCAAACTTGCTCTATTTCCATTTTGGACCCTGTTTCTTCGCTCCCGCGTCGTTTTCCGTGCCTAGTTGCTCGTTTCACGCTTGCTCAACATCGTTTCTCACTTCACGCTTCCCAATGCTACTTTTTCTGCTAACGTCTATTGATTCACCATCCTTACAGTTTCTCTCCAGATTTCATCAAGTGATCCTAAAGGTGACATCTTCTGATCTAGTGAACTATCCCAGATCTACAAAGAAGTCGTTATGTAGCAAGTTGGGGATGACAGTTTTTCCCAAAGCCTCAATACATATCATTGCGATATACGGCTGACACTCGATAATCTCAAGACGCATCTTCACGGGTGCAAGAAAATCCATTCATTTGCTAGAAGGCCAATCACAGGAGCTCACACCCTTGTAGATTACACAGTCAGCCTAGGTGATGTGTTCATACAGGAGACCAAGAAGAAGTATGAAGACTCCGCGCCCAAAGCAAGGAACCATGAAGATTCTTGATCTCCGATGTTGAACATTTTGATGCATCCTTTTATGCATCTTGTAAATATTTCCTGACATCTTATATGTCTTTTTGTAAATTGTAATTGCACCAAGTTCGAAGATGTAATCTTTTGAAAACAAATTACACTTTGACTTTGGTCCAAGTTAGGTGAGATCTCCTAAAATCGCTCACCTAACTTTCCTTGATTTCCTCAATTAGATTCCTAATTTTGCTCATCCCTCTTTCTATATAATGTGAGGGATTTCCATTGTAAAGTTTATCCTTTAGTATTTTGCAACGAAGTGCTGCCCTTTTTGAAGCAGAATTGTGAAACTTTGTGTTCATGCTTTGTGAATGAAATTTGATCAATAAAGAAGAGGATTGCAAACCAGACTTTGTGTTGGATTTGATACTTTTATGAATTGTTCTCATTTGGTGGTGATTAGATGATGGAATTTGAAGGACTCTAAGTAATTTATGTAAACTTTGTGTTACATCCATTATTTAGATTTTCATTTGTGTTTTGTTTATCTTTCGGTTGAATGATCTACAAGACTTTGTGCTTGTAATTATTCACGCTCTTTGGTCACTATTGTTGAATGATCTACAAGACTTTGTGCTTGCAATTGTTCATGCTCTTTGATAATTTGGTTGGATGATCTACAAGACTTTGCGCTTGTAATTGTTCATGTTGTTCGAGGAATTGCTGTGTCTAGGAAGACTTTGTGCTTCTAACGTGACAAACGAAACTCTTTTCACAGATCCACCATTGAAAAAGCTATGTAACGACTTTGTGCCTTCATGAGCTTTCCCTTTTACTTTATTTTTTTATTGTTAATTACTTCTGGTATATCTACGCTTTGCTTTGACAAGATAGTGGTATTGGTATTACTGCTAGTTGATCATTTAAAGTTATTAAGAATTGAGAACTTCCAACAGTGAAGCATTGTAAACATCTTCTCTGAAAAAAGAGAGAAGGATGAATGTAACACACCCCCCCACTTCGTAAGTATTGTGTACATTTTGTAATTACTTGTTTGTTTTACTATCGCTTCTGTCAGCAGTAAGAAGGGCGCCTCCCCTTTTTGAGAGGAGAGATTCACATCTCACATAGCTATGGCTGAAGTCCTAGTTGTGTAATCTATCGAAAAGCTGATTACATAATTTTCACCCAACATAACTAGACCACTCTTTATTTTTTCTGCTTGCACTTGCCATATATATTTTCTATTAACATAGTTGTTTGCCTTTGTTTTCTCTCTTGCCTAAAATTTTTGCTTTTGACTTTCTTGTTTTGTTTTGTCCGCCTATGTGAAAAAAAGTTCACCTTTGAGAAATATATGCACTTTTGACTTTTTTTCACTTTTTCCTTTCTTTGTTGCTTTTGACAAAATAGTCACCTCTTTCACCTCTTTTTAACGCTTTTGACAAAAAAATGATCGCTTTTTCTTTGCATAGATTTTTGAGTTAGTTTGTTTGTAATTTGAGGTTTTTGTCACATTTTTGTAGCAAATTCTTAATGTCGTGGGTTAAATGGTTACAGGCAGTTCTCAAACTGCTTATGTCAAGGTAGTGGTGATCACATGAGTTGTTTGATTTGATCACAAGGTTCCACGAGTTGGAGCGAGATGTTTTAGATGCTATAGGCTACAACACATTTGCTACATGTCAACTATCAGATGCCACTAAGTGATGATGACTGCTCTTGTTGAGAGGTGGAACTTAGAGACATCATATATTCACTTACCTACTAGGGATGACATCGTCACCCTGGAGGATGTATGGACGATTGTTTATGTTTCGATCCACAGAGAGCTTGTGACTTATTCCATACGACAAGGTACATGTGTTATGTGTTGAGTACTTGGTGTGAGGCATTTTCAGGTTCATGAGTTTGAGATAGACCTATCTTAGTTCATTGGCAGTGCAGGTCCAATTCCACTTGTTCTATGTGCTTTGGTTTCTGGGCTCATCATTCTTGGTCAATGAGGTAGGCAGTTTCCCATCGATTGGGGTGTGTGCATCAAGTAGATGTTTGAGCATGGCACTAGATATGCATGGGGTCCATGTCTCCTTGCAGATTTATACAAAGATATGCATAAGGTCAAATACCAAGGAGGTAGATGCGTTTTTGTTGGTGTGAGTATACTTCATGTATGGGCCTAGGAGCACATCCCAGTTACGAGGCCTGATGGAATATTGGATTAGGATCTAGGGGATCCATATTCTTACAGATATGGTGATTTTCTACATTATACCTAGCTCGGGTAGCTACCTTACTGAGACCGTGTGATAGATGATATGTCAGGTTTTGTTTGGAGGCCTTATTTGGATTGTGATGCGTGGCATGATGATTAGGAGCAACTGCCATATTATAGACAAAATCAATGGCTTATTGGTCGTGTTCATTCCTTGTTAGAGACATATCTTCCTGATCGTGTTTGTTGCCTATTCGATGAGAGACAAGGCTGGCTTGTGGATGCTTATGAGGTTTGTTTTAGCAAGACTACTAGAGAGGTCCGAGCATGGGAGCTACAAGAAGATCGAGATGCATTTGTCATCGATTTTAGAGCACTTTCCCTGTTTGGGTGGCATGGCCTGTTGGACAGGCGAATCTTGGGACTATCCTAGATTTTGATCAGTGGTGGGCTCATCGGTTGTCTCTAAGGTTTACAAATCCTACTAGTGTGGTGGTAGTTGGGAGAGCAGGGATTATTGGTTGCCGTGGTGAGCGATAACACATTTAGATTGCTATCAAGTAGCTGGATAAAGCCTGCCAAGATGGGAATGCAACACTTAATTAGGGATAGGTTTCAGGTCCTCCACCATTTGGTGATGCAACATTGCAACTAGCTCAGATGGTAGCTACTAGAGACACAGAGGTAGTGTGATAATAGGCCATAGAGGTGTAGCCTTCTATTTTTACTGTAGAACATGATACAACTAGACAAGAGAGGGATGTCGCTTGGTAGGAGCTGGTAACAGAGTGTCAGCAGAGACAGGCTATAGAGATTTCCCTCACCACCTCTATTCTTATGGCCCAACATCAGTCTTAGCGTGAGAAGCTATTACAAAAGTTGATGTACTATCATACACTGTACGAGGCCTTTGTACCGAGAGCTCAGGGGTGACCACGCTTCAGAGAGCCTAGTACTGCTATGGGTGCCGAGTCAGGTGGGAATTCAGTTAGACAACCTGATCAACCACATCCCTCTCCCCACCACAACCAGGATCCTTAGAGGTCTCCTTCTCCAGCCAGGTAGTAGGATTTTTGTACTTGATCCTTATGATGTTTTATTGTTTCAGAGACATTGTTGTAGACATGATTTTGTATATATATTCATTGACCTAGTTGAGGCCTCGTATATATGTATTTTTTTGTATTATGGTATCACACATGTTTCATTATGATGATGTACCTGACATTCTCATTTTTTATGATGATATATATGAGATATACATGTTTTGATTCAGCTTCATTATGTGTTATGTGATGATTATGGATGATGATGTATCTTATACATATTTTTTGTACTTTCTTGATGTATGCATATGATGTGGATGGATAGATGATCATATCTTATGATATATGATGCTTTATTATGTATATGATGGATGTTGACTATACATGATACATGATGTTTTTATTGCTTTATTATCATCATGATATGCATTGATGACATTGTGGATGCAGGATGGATGTGGTACTAATGATATTGTGATGCAAGATGGGTGTTAGAAGAAATATTTGGTGCTGGATAGAAATTTGATGTTGTTAGTTATTGATGAGTTGCTTTTTTTTTGCATAGAGGCTTCATATTTTTAACAATCCTTTTTTGATGTAGCAAAAAAATACGATGCACTAGGGTATTAATAACCAAGGTGACTTTGTATCCATTGCATGGACTTTGACTCAACATACAAAGAATATTCTTGCTTATACTAGACATACATAAACCTTGTTAGAATATATGGTTGGGTTGTGTTAAGACTTTTCAAACTAGTTACACAGAGAGGTATGAAATACCTAACATGCAACCGCTACACAAATTGTCTCAAAACAACTTCCATACACAAAATAAAGCAATTATTCTCTATGGTAGTATCACAAAAACATCTTACAAACATAAATAACAAAAATTGACAGTTAATAGCACCATTCCTTCTCTAAATTCTTATGGACATCCTCAAGAGATCTTGGGAGTGTGGTATTACGATAAATAAAAAGATAAGACTATAAAAAGATAAACAATGTTGCAATATCACTTTCCATATCTGTGTTGAGTTTTGAGGCTATTATCCGGTATTGATGATGTCTATTGTGCGAACGGATCTGTTAAGACATATCTCAGGATGTTGTTGGTGAATTGTCAATAGATAGGTAGTGAACACTTTGACATTGTTTTCACTTGATATTTGTCTAATCGTTTTGAGCTTCACTTTGGAATTTTTGATTTTGATGTTTTGTATTGTTGGATGTTTGTGTTTGTCAAAGGGTGAGTGTGATGTTTTTGTTTATTATGGAAATTTTTTTTATTGCATTTGGTGATGATGGAGGTAGGACGCTTTTTATTTTCTGGGTTTATGATGTTGTTTTTGTTGTTTTCAGAAAGCTTTATGAATGTTTTTTTTTTTTTTTGGGGGGGGGACTAACCTAAGGCCTCAGGGGCTCATCAAAGATAAGCCTTTCCTACGTGACTTGTAGTTCTCTTTGTTTGATAAGAACATGTTTTTGATCTTTTTTGTTTTTGAATATTTTTTTTATTTTGAATTTTTTGACTAAGTTGAAAGAAAGCATGAAAAACACCTAAGTGGACTAACCTAAGGCCTCAGGGGCTGATAAGACTTTCCTATATTATACATGTAGAGACCATGTAGTTTGACTTGGTTTGACAAGAACATGTTTTTGATCTTTTTTGTTTTCAAATGTTTTTGGATTTTGAATTTTTTGACTAAGTTGAAAGAAAGTATGAAACACACCTAAGTGGACTGACCTAATGCCTTGGGGGTGATAAGAATTTCCTATGTTATACACACTTAGACCACATAGTTTGACTTGGTTTGACTCAAAAGCATAATATGTTTTTTAGGATTTTGATAGTTTACGACTTTGTTTTTTATTTTGATGTTTTCTGGATGTTTTTTATTTTGATGTGTTCTAGATGTTTTTATTTTGTTGTTTTTGACCATGATGGGATGCACAAGGATCTAATCTGCGACTAGTTTTGGGAGGTTGCCTCCAGTTTGAGGTGAGATTACCTTCATTAGGAGACAAATGTTGATGGTCCAACAAGGTTCAATACTTAATCAACCATCAAGCCATGGTTGGACACATGTTTTATTATGGGATGAATGGGTAGATGCTCCAGGTAGTGTTGATAGATAATGATGTAAGTCTTCTTCAAACGTAGCACTTGTTTGCCAGGTTTTCACCATGGCACCTATTCTAAAAGTGTCACAAAGTGGTTTTCACTTAAAGAACATTTTATTTCTCTTTACCGTTTTCTTACTTTTTGATTTTTTTGCTTTTTTAACTTTTTGTTTTTTTTTTGGATTTTTACCCTTTTTCCTGGGGTATTCTGATGTGCTCATGTGAAGAACTTCTTGAGGTGGTTGTTGTTCAACGGTTCGACTAAAAGTTCCCCTTCAGGAGTAGCCAATTGATAGGCTCTAGAGCCATAGCCTGAATGAACCTAACCAATTGGGTTCAAACTTACCTTTGCCATCTTGATTTAGTTATACTTTTTGATTCTCTTTGAGTACCAAGTCACCAATTTGAAAGTTTATGTTTTTTATCTTTTTATCGTAGCTTTGTTTGATATGATTTTGATAAAGCCGAAGATGGTTTAATGCGCTCAAACGCCTTTCATCTAGGAGTTCCAACTCATTCAATTTGGACACTCGATACTCTTCATTGCTGACCATGCCTTTTTAGTGTGGCACTTATAGTGAGGGGATTTTGACTTCTATAGGTTAAATAGATTCCAATTTGTAGACCAAGGAAAATGGTGTGGCACTTGTAGGTGTACGAATATTGGTTCGATAATCCCATATGGCTGGCTTTAGTTGTAGATGCCAATCATGACCAACGTCATTAATAGTATTTTTTAGTATCTTTGGGATGGTTTTGTTAGATGCTTTATCTTGAGCATTCCCTTAAGGGTAATTGGGTGTGGAGAATATGTGTTGGATAGAGAACTTGGAACAAATCTCTTTAACATCTTGGTTCTTGAATGGGGTCCCATTGTCCATTATGATGGTTTTGGGAATTCCATATCGACATATCAAATAATTCAAGATGAACTTGGATATCTGTTTACCAGTGATGTAGGTTAATGGAATCACTTCTATCCACTTGGTGAAGTACTCAGTTGCAGTAATAATAAACTTATGCCCATTTGATGAAGTAGGAGAGATCTTACCTACCAAGTCTAATCCCCACTATGAAAAGGGCCATGGTGTCATCCTAGGTTTTAGCTCTTGTGTTGGTGCGTGAATGAGGTCATTGTGCTGCTAACATTGGTGACATTTTTTGGTGTAGGCAATAGCTTCTCATTCCATAGAGGGCCGATAGTATCCTATTCTTAGTAACTTTTGTGCTAGGTTAGGTCCACTAGAGTGGGACCCACAAACACTATCGTGTACCTCTTGTAAGGTGATTTGTGCTTCTTCTGCATCAAGACATCAAAGTAAAGTACCATCTAAACTTTGACGATATAAGGTGTCTCCTAGTATTGTAAATCGGGAAGTGCTACAGACAAAGGTTTTATTTTGGGTGGTTGTCAAATGAAGGGGTACGATACCATGTTGGATATAGCTAGATGTATCATGGTGCCATGGTGAATAAGAACCAACAACAACACACACCAATTCTAATTTTGGGATGTCAAACGTCGGTACGAGCAATTGCTCTTCAAGGAATTCATACTTAGAAATGTTTTGTCGGATGTTGAGGAGTGAACCTATCATGGCCATGATGTTGGCTACTCTGTTGTTGATCTGAGGAACCTATTCAAAGGTGGTGGTGATAAAATATTGTTTGAAGATATCGACCATCCTTTTATATGGCAACAAATTGTCATCCTTTGTTTGATGTACTCATCATTTACTTTCATGAATACTAGTTGAGAGTATCTATAAACTTGTAGTTCTTTAATCCTCCATTCGATTGCCATTTTGAGCCCTGTGATTAGTGCTTCATACTCTGAGATATTATTTGTGCATGGGAAAGAAATTATATAAGCCTTAGGTATACTATCTCACTGTGGTGTGAGAAATAATACACTTGCTCCCGAGTCATGTTGAGTGTGGGACCCGTCAAAATACAAGGTCCAACGACTTGTTTGTTTTGTTAGCAATATGATTTCATCTAGGAAGTCTGTTATGAGAGGTTGGTGATCTTCTGTTGGTGCTTCAGCTAGTTGGTTTGCTATGATTTGTCCTTTTATGGATCTTTTGTCTACATACTCTATATCAAACTTGCTTAATATCATCACCCATTTAGCAATCCTGCTTGTTAGAGCTTCTTTTACGAGTAGGTACTTTAGTGGATCTACTTTTGAGACCAACTTTACTTGTCTGTTCAAGATATAGTGTCTTAATATTTGTGCCGCAAAGACAACAAAGAGACCCGCTCTTTCTATGGGTGAAAATTTCAATTCGTATCCCACCAGTGTTCGACTGATGTAGTAGACCACTCTTTCTTTATTATTATCATCTAGTTGTGCTAAGAGAGCTCCTAATGCTACTTGTGTTGTAGATACAAAGAGTATCATTGCTTTATCTGGAATAGGCAGCATGAGTATAGGAGGAGTGAGTAGATATTCTTTAACTTTCTAGAATTCCTGATCACATCTTCCATGCCACTTGAATGTGATGTCTTTGTGTAGGAGATGGGTAAAAAAATGACACTTTTCTGTCAGTTGCGTGATGAATCACCTGATAGATTGTAGTTTCCTTTGTAGACTTTTGAGTTGCTTCAATATCTTTGGAGGAGGCATTTCTAATATGGCTTTTACTTTTGCAAGATCTACTTCAATGCCTCTTCTCGACACTATGTATCCTAGTATTTTACCAGATGTTACACTGAATACACAATTTTTTAGATTGAGCCTCAAGTTATACTGTTTGAGCCTATCAAACACCTTCACAAGATTGGTCAAGTGGTCTTCTCTTTTGATGGACTTTGCTATAATTTCATCCACATAATCTTCTATAATTATATGCAGCATATCATGAAAGATTGTCATCGTTTCTCACTAATAGGTCACTCCTACGTTCTTTAGACCAAATAGCATGGCATTCCAGTAGAAGGTCCCCCATGCACAAGTGAATACAGTTTTATGTTGATCATCAGGGGATATATTTATCTAATTATAGCCAGAGAAGTCATCCATTAGTGAAAACATTTTATGCCCTGCTATTAGATCAATAATCATATCAATGCTTGGAAGAGGGAAGTCATCTTTTGGAAAAGCTTTGTTTAGATCTCGAAAATCTGTCAGATTCTTATGGCCCTTGTAGACACTGAAAAATGTCCTGAATGATATCATGCACCTGAGTCAGGTATACTAACACCATTTCCTCTTAAAACCCATCCTCTTTTTGTTTAATTAATTAAATTAGCCTAGATATTTAATTAATTGTATCATTTGCATCTATTAACCTAATTCATTTAATCGGGTTAATTCCCCCCTTTTCAAGCTAACATTTCATATATATCATTAAATTAAATAAATCAAACTATTTAATTTTAATCCCTAAATCTTCTTATTTAATTAAATAACCTTAAGTTATTTAATTAAATGTCATTTCACCTTTCCTTCATTCATTAAATCACTTTATTTAATGAATATCATTTTAATTCTTCTAATCCCTTAATTGCATAATTAATATTGTTTAATTATCAATTATTAACTAATCTAATTTCCCTCCCATTTGCAAGGGAATATTCCTCCTTTGCACATTCCTCCAAAAGGGATTCATCCCCCTTTTGCAGAATTAAACTTTGTTTTAATTTGCAAAATATCATTTTTTTCTCACCCATGAGAATATTTCAAAGAATATTCTCTCCTCTAATCATTTGAAAAAGGGAAAATTCTCACTTAGCTTCATATGCAAGTTAACTTGAAACTTCTTGTGCAAGTTAACTTTTGGCATCTTGTATAGGTCAAAAGTGTGCTTGTTTGAAGGAATAGGAACCATTGATTAAATCTCATCTTGCATTCTCGCCTATTGATGAGAATCCATGATCCATGCCTCCAATTTCCTACATCCTTGACCATTGATTAGATTTTTCTGTCTCAACCCTCCATTTCTCATTTTCTCTCCTATAAATAGTTCACTATTTGGAGACAAATGGATTCATCTTTCAAAAAGAAAACTTATGCTGTTGAAATCACTCACACTCACACTCACATTTTAGCATCTTTTAGTTCATTTGATGATCCAGAGGATCTTCACCAAAAATTGAAGTTTCTCAATTTTCTCCAAAAATGACATCATCAAAAAGAGTTCAAAATTTTGACTCCAATACAATTCGAACGAAATCAATTAGAACTATAGAGCCCGAGTTATGATCGGTCAAACCTTGGTCAACTTAGGGCTCAAGTCAGTGAAGAAGGTCAAAATTTATCATCACCAAATTGGTTGAATTCAATGTCATCTCAAAGAGCTTGATGAGGTGATTCCAATGCTACTCATTTTGTGCAAAATGGAGCTCGTATGAGGGAGATATAGTTAGTCAAAGTTGGGTTGACTTGCTGGTACATTGATGATGTCAACATGACGTTATCATGCTGACATGGCAGCCTTATGTTGACTGGGAATTGGCATGGACCACTTAGATGTCAACACATGGCACCATTCAGTTGTTGACACATGACACTACCACATCATCATGCCTCGTCAACAACACATGTCATCATCCACATCATCAACACACATCATCGATAGGTCAATGAACACACCATCTTTGGTGGAAATTCAAATTTTGACATGTGGCATGCCATGTCATAATACCTAGGAACCTCTAACCAAAAATATAAGGAGGATGGGATTTGAACCCATAACCTCCTCTCCACTATTTTTGGCCTCCACCACTAAACCATGCGCGGGACTTGGGATATCAGATCTATTATTTCCCATTTAAACAACTTTAAAAGCCAAAAATGGAGTGGGTGAGGGTTGAACCCATGTCCTCCACCCCAAAAACCAGTGATGTATCTGCTAGACCACATGTTGGTTACAAGATTTTAGTGGATTATTTCCTTTTTAAAAGGGTCTCTAAGTCGAAACTTTGTTAATTAAAAAAAACCCCTATGTTTAAGGGGATAAAAACCTTATTTGAATAAAAGATAATCTCCAAAGAAGTTAAAGCCCGATATAATCCTCATAAAGGATTATTTAAAATCAATTTGTGGGGTTAATATGTTCCTAAGGGAATTACGAGAGATATTTTTATAACCAGGAGAAGATTTTAGAATATTTCTTACCTTTTAAAGGGAGATTGGGAAGATTTTGTAAATCAATTGGTTAGTCACCAATTTGAGTAAATTTGAGGTATAAAAGGGGATAGTATTGGATGGAAAGGCTAAGTGGTGATGAGAGAAGAAAATTCCTTGGAGAAAATTTTCTCGATTTCTATGCTATTCAAGAGGTTGCTCTTGTGCACTTTGAAGGAGGGCTTGTAAAATTTCTTTGTAAACCAAGGGGAGATTATGCTAACATGTTGTACTTATTTTTTGGAGAAGTAATCAGATCAGTCCACTCATTGGAGAGGGGCCTGAAGACGTAGTCATTTTTATGACGAACTCTGTTACCAACTTTTTTTGTATCTCTCTCTCTCTTTCTCTCATTTTGTTTTCATAACTTTGTTATTTCCATTATTTTTATTTATGTTTGTGTGTTAATTCTATTGAATTAAGTTGGATTTAAAATTGTAATCGTTAAGCATTCTTAAAGCAATTGTCATAGATCCATAAAATAGATCAAATTTGGTATCAGAGCTTTGTGTGACTAGTATTGTAGAATTGGATGCTAACACGTTCCAGGAAACAACGAGGTGAAGGAGAACTAGAAGAATACAATCCTAAGATCAAAAAATGGACTTTGCCAACAATGGATGAAACTTAAGTTGGGAAAAGCACTGAGCAAGAACTTGGTGATAAGTCTTTTTAGTGAGCCTTTCTTGACATGAAGGCTATGGTGGAAGAGCTTTATGAGGAAAAGAAGAAGCATGAAAAGGGAGATTCTTCAAAGTGAGAAAAGAAGGTAGATCAAAAGGACAGAAGAAAAAGCTCCATCTCCTCCATCTTCCCCTTCTTCTCCATCTTCCCCTTCTTCTTCCTCTTCTACTACTGTTAATCCTTTCAAAAGCAATTCTAAGCCTATTATTAAATTGGATGTAAAATTTGAATTTCCTAAGTACTATGGTGAGTTAAATGCTGAAAAGTTAGATGATTGGATCCAATAGGTAGAAGTATATTGTAGAATTCAAGGCCTAACAAAAGATGCTTCTATGATCCAATTAGCCACTCTCTGGTTGGGAGGTATAGTTCTCACCTGGTGGGAGAGTAGAACTCAGGAGGAAATTGCTCGCCATGGTAAGGTTAATATGACTTGGATGGAATTTATTGCTGCCCTTAAAAAACAATTTTTCCCTTTAGGTTATATGCAACAATTAAAAATGAATTAGAAAACCTTTAGGCAAGGTAAGGGTTAGTCTATCCAAGATTACACCCATGAGTTTAGAAAATGGGCTATTGCTTTAAATGTTCCATTGTATACTCAGGATACACTACTTAAGTACATAGCTGGTTTGCATTCTTACCTAAGGCATACTATTCTAATGTTGAGTCCTAATAATTTTGATAAAGATAAAGGAAAAGGGAAAAAGACAACTATAGTTAAGGAGGGTGATAATCCCACATGCTTCCATTTCAAGAAAGAGGGGCATGATGATTCAAATGTTGGAAGTTGCATCTTGAATTAAGGCCGAAAAGATATGGAGGCAATAAAGGAAAGCAAAAGACTGCTGCAGTGATTCAACAAGATCTTGGATCTGATTCCAGAGATGAAACACAGATTGTTGCTACCGGGATCCAAGGTAAAGGGAAAGGTATAATTCTCTCTTTTGATGCAAATTTTTCTAATGCAAATGCAAGTACAAGTAAAGTATCTACTCCTCCTAAAGCTGATAAACAATGGAATGAATTGTTTCATATTCAAATTGTAACTAAGCACACTAAGATTGACACACAGTTTGATACGGGTTCTCAAGTCAACTTAATATTTGAAGAGGTGGTAAAGAAACTTAATCTAGCTACAACACATCCAAATCCATATCCG
The DNA here is from genome assembly GCA_007258455.2 of Sequoia sempervirens. Classification (NCBI taxonomy): domain Eukaryota; kingdom Viridiplantae; phylum Streptophyta; class Pinopsida; order Cupressales; family Cupressaceae; genus Sequoia; species Sequoia sempervirens. The sequence goes on from VDFB02014972.1 coordinate 39,501, forward strand.
CTTGGATTGGTTTGCAATGATGCTCAACTGTAGGTAATGAAACAGTGTAAATTGAAATTTTCTATCACTACAAACTTTGTTGATGAGGTAGAGGTAGATGTTGAAACTTTGTGGGCTTGTGTTAGGGAGTCCTTATCTGTATGATATAAAATCAATCTTTCATAGGGGAAGAATAAGTATCATCTCTTTAAGGATGGGATAGAATACATTGTACGTGCACACAAAGTTAAGACTAATCTTGCACTAGTTAATGTTGGCCAGATGAAAAGGTTGGTCAATTCTAGTAAGAACTTTGTATTAATGCTTGTAAAACCTCAAGAGGATGAAAAAGTTGAAGCATTTAAGGGGTGTTATCCAAAGCGTAAAACTGAGATGGTCAAAATAGTTTCTATTTATGATGACTTATTTCAGGAACCAAAGGGGTTGCCACCTAAGAGAGAGATACAACATGAATTCCAGTTACAATAGGATGTGCCTCTTCCAAACATCGACATGTATCGTTTATCAGTTTTGCAGAATGAGGAAATCAAAAAGAAAGTTCAGGAGTTGGTGGAAAAAGGAGTTATCCATCCTAGTACATCTCCTTGTGGTTCTCCAATTGTGTTGGTTCCAAAGAAGGATGGGTCTTAGAGAATGTGCAATGACTATCGAGCCCTGAACAAGATAGCAGTAAAGAACAAGTATCCTCTTCCCCGTATTGATGATTTAATTGATCAGTTAAAACATGCAGTTTATTTCATTAATTTAGACTTGCATAGCAGATATCATCAAGTAAGGATTGTAGAAGATGACATTTGGAAAACTGCATTTAAGACAAAACATGGACTGTTCGAGTGGTTGGTCATGCCCTTTGGGCTTTGCAATGCACCAACTAAATTTATGAGAGTCATGAATGATGTATTTCATCCTTTTATTGATGATTTTGTCATAGTCTATTTACATGATATTCTTGTATTCAGTCGAACTTTGAAAGATCATGTAAGTCATGTAAAGAAATTTTTTGATGTATTGAGAAAAGAAAAACTCTTTGTAAAGATGTCTAAATGCAAATTGACTAGGACATCCTTAGTGTACTTAGGGTATGTCGTAGGTGGTGGTTAATTGAAAGTAGACCCTACGAAGGTCGAAGTTATTGTAAAATGGCCTAATCCAAGTATAGTCACAGAAGTAAGAAGTTTCTTAGGTACAGTCCAGTACTGGAGAAAGTTCATTCCAAACTTCTCCTACATTGCATCACCATTGCACACATTGACCAGTACGAAGACAACTTTTCAGTGGGGAGGTCCACAGCAGAAGGCCTTCAACAATTTGAAGGAAAAGCTGAGCACAACACCAATTTTGGCTTTACTAGATTTACACCAACCATTCGAGACCGAGACAAATGTAAGTGGATTTTCCATGGGAGCAGTGCTAATGCAAGAAGGTAAACCAATTTGCTATCACTCTGATACCTTTTCAAGTGTAATAATTAACTATCCTACTTATGATAAGGAAATTTATGCATTAGTTTAGAGTGTTAAAAAATGGAAACACTACTTAATGGGGAAAGAAACTTTAATCCACACTGATCACCAACTGCTTCAGTATTTGCACTCACAATCCAAATTGCAACAAAGTAGGTACTTTAGGTGGATGGGTTTTCTTCAAGAGTTTCATTTGGTAATTAAGTACTAGAAAGGTGCCCATAACAAAGTAGCAGATATGTTGTCTAGGCCTCATTTATGAATGCTTTGATTATCCTTAAAGGTGGTTCCATGATACATGAAAGTTTTCAGGAACAATATGCTAATGATGAAGACTTTAAGGAAATCTATTCAGCTCTAATTGTAGGAAAACGTGTAGAAGAGAAAGATTATTATGTGCAAGATAAAATGTTGTATCACTTGGGAAAGTTATGCATTCTGAAAGATGAACAAGTGCAGGTAATCAGAGAAGCACACACCTCATTGATTGCAAGACATTTTGGGGTAAGTAAGACAATGACTCAATTGCATAAATATTGTTACTGGCCTCGTATGCAAGAAACTGTAACTAAGTATATTAGAGGTTGTGTCATGTGTGCAACAAGTAAACCTAGCAATAGGAAATTGGGGTTGTACACGCCTCTACCTGTACCATCCCGTCCATGGGAAAGTGTTTCAATGGATTTTTTTGAGGGATTACCTATGTCTAGGAAGGGACATGATTATCTGTATGTAGTAGTTGATCAGTTCAGCAAAATGTTTATCTTAATGCCTTGTAAAAAATAGGTCACTACTGAACTGACAACTCAAATGTACTTTCAATTTGTATTGGTTCATTTTGGGTTACCTACTTCTATTGTATCAAATCGAGATTCTTGATTTCTAGGGGAATTTTGGTTAGCTTTGTGGGGAATCATGGACACCAAACTGAAGAAGAGTATAGCCTTCCATCTGCAGAGCGACATACAGATATAGGTAGTAAACATGACAGTTATGCATTTGCTTAGAGGTTACTACAACAAACATCCCATGTTGTGGGATGAAAGTATTCATTATGTGCAACATGCTTACAACCATGTGGAACACTCTTCTACAAAGAGGTTTCCTTTTGAGACTTGCTTTGGTTATGTGCCCAAAACACCGATGGATTTTTCTTTTGGGAAGGACGATGTTGAAGATGGACACCATGATTCAGAGAAGGCTTTAAAGTTCATCTAGAAATTTCAAGCAATTCATTAGGCAGTGGAAGCACAGTTGGAGAAGAGTTAAGACAAATACAAGGCTCGACATGATAAGCATTACAGTGATCACCATTTTCAGGTTGGAGACAGAGTTTGGTTACACATTAGCAAGGAAATAATGCAAGGTGAAGGAAGGAAGCTCAAGCTGATTTGGTATGGTCCCTTTGAGATCTTGAAAAATATTAGAACCAATGCCTTCTTCCTTAATCTTCCTCCATACATGCACATTTATTCAATTGTCAATGTTGAGAATCTGAAGTTGTATGAGCCTCTAATGATACTGGATGAAGAAACGGATATTTAGGTTCTAGTAGTTGATGATCTTTCACCGGAGTACATGTCAAAGTTGCCAGAGGATGTCATCTTAGATAGGAAAACCAAGACTTCACGAAGAGGCACTATGGAGTACGTTAGAGTGGGACTGAAGGGGATGAATCCAAGCAAGGAAATATGGATGGAGATTGGTAAAGTGAGGGAACTTTACCCTCACTTTCTGAGTAATCAAGCTTTCAGAGGTCCAAAAGCTCTCCAGTGGGGAGGACTGATTTGGAGGATCTTCACCAAAAATTGAAGTTTCTCAATTTTCTCTAGAAATGACATCATCAGAAAGAGTTCAGAATTTTGACTCCAATGCAATTCGAACTGAGTCAAACGGAGCTATAGAGCCCGAGTTATGCTCAGTCAAACCTTGGTCAACTTAGGGCTTGAGTCAGTGAAGAAGGTCAAAATTTATCATCACCAAATTGGTTGAAGTCAACACCATCTCGAAGAGCTCAATGAGATGATTCGAATGCCACTCGTTTTGTGCAAAACAGAGCTCATATGAGGGAGATACAGTTGGTCAAAATTGGGTTGACTTGCTGGTACACTGATGATGTCAACATGATGTCATCATGCTGAAGTGGCACCTTTATGTTGACTGGGCATTGGCGTGGACCAGTTAGACATCAACACGTGGCACCATTAAGTTGTTGACACGTGGCACTACAACATCATCATGTCTCGTCAGCAACACATGTCATTATCCACGTCATCGACAGGTTAGCAAACACGTCATCTTTGGCAGCGATTCAACTTTTGACACGTGGCATGCCATGTCATCATACCTGGGCACCTCTTTAACCAAAAATGTGAGGAGGATGGGATTTCAACTCATAACCTCCTCTCCACTATTTTTGGCCTCCACCACTAAACCATGCTTGGAACTTGGGATATCGGATCTATTATTTCTCATTTAAACAACTTTAAAAGCTGAAAATGGAGTGGGTGAGGGTTGAACCCATGACCTCCGCCCCAAAAACCGGTGATGTATTCGCTAGACCACATGTTGGTTGTGGGATTTTAGTGGATTATTTCCTTTTTAAAAGGGTCTCTAAGCCAAAACTTTGTTAATTAAAAATAAACCCCTATGTTTAAGGGGCTAAAACCCTTATTTGAATAAAAGATAATCTCCAAAGAAGTTAAAGCCCGATATAATCCTCAAAAAAGATTATTTAAAATTAATTTGTGGGGTTAATATGTCCCTAAGGGAATTACGGGAGATATTTTTGTAACCAAGGGAAGATTTTAGAATATTTCTTACCTTGTAAAGGGAGATTGGGATGATTTTTAAATCAATTGGTTAGTCACCAATTTGAGTAAATTTGAGGTATAAAAGGGGGTAGTATAGGATGGAAAGGCTAAGTGGTGATGAGAGAAGAAAATTCCTTGGAGAAATTTTTCTTGATTTCGGTGCTATTCAGGAGGTTGCTCTTGCGCACTTTGAAGGAGGGCTTGTAAAATTTCTTTGTAAACCAAGGGGAGATTATGCTGACATGTACTAATTTTCGTGAGAAGTAATCAAATCAATCCACTCATTGGAGAGGGGCCCAGAGACGTAGTCATTTTTACGATGAACTCCGTTATCAACTTTTTTTGCATCTCTCTCTCTCTTTCTCTCATTTTGTTTTCATCACTTTATTATTTCCATTATTTTTATTTATGTTTGTGTGTTAATTCTATTGAATTAAGTTGGATTTAAAATTGTAATCGTTAAGCATTCTTAAAGCAATTGTCATAGATCCGTAAAACAAATCATTTGAATTGCATCAATTAGTTTTAGCTTCCATTAATGGCTTCCATGATCACATAATGCATCCATTTAGCTAATTAGACAACTAGGGTTTGAATATTTTTAGTTTAAATTAGCTTATCATTTGTATATATGAATCATTTTAGCATAAATCATGTTAGATTAGCTTTTGCATCATGTGCATTTAGATTAAAATCATGTTTTTATACACATCTCATGACCATTTCAT
>VDFB02014973.1:0-18120 GCA_007258455.2 Sequoia sempervirens
AGGCTTCATAGCTTATTCAATTGTACAAAAAAAGTACAAAATAAAAATACAAAAGGAAATAAAGAAAAGGAAAAATGATAAAATATGCAACTATGTGGGTGTGTAGACAACTCTATCGGGGCTATAGACACCCTGCTAGTAATAGAACAATGTTCATGGGGATTGCAGCAACAACCTTGTCGGGGCTATGGATGCCTGACTGGAAAAGGGGAAATGTCTAGATTAATTTTGGAGTTAGAATACTTACGTAGCCTATCTCAATTGATTGATCACTCGCCTCTATAGTCTCTATGGGAGAGGAATTAACTCATCACATACACATTTCTCAAATGCCTGTGATTTGATTCAGTTAAGGATTCCTCTTCTTATTTAAGCTTTGAGTTTGTTGTGCATTTCATACACACAACCCGCTTGGATTGGGGATCCCCTCTTTTTGCGTTGCTTTTTTCTAGGTTGTTTTGCACTTGCTTCACTTTTGTGCTCTCACTTTTGGACCTAATTGATCAAAATTCCTTCAAAATTACTAATTCCTATCAAGCCTATGCCTAATGTCAAATTTTCATTAGGCCTAAAGAAGTTGCAAAAATTTCTTTGCAGGTTTCCATGACGCGAAGCCATGCTCCTCTTTTCCATTTGCGGAGGTTCCTATGTGGGTCACCATTCACAAAATTCTATTGTCATGGCACCATCGGCATCAGCATCCACCCTCCAATTTTTTGCATGTCTTCAAACCTGTCGACATCCACACCGCGTCTTTTCGCATCAGTCCTCTCACATAGTTTTTAAAAAAACCTACATTTAAAAGCTCACATTAAGGGTGATAGGGGTTATAAATAGGAGATCAAAGGTTTCATTTCATTCTCATCCTTTCAATTTAAACTTTGGAGGAGCTATGTTGTGCTACTAGCCAAGTTACTGAGATTTAGTGTGATACCTCTTCGATTTGAGCGACTACCAAGTTTGAAATCCTTGACTCTATAAATTTTTGTTCCTATTATCTAGGGTTTCTATTTTAAAAGTTATAAATAACCGCTAGTTTTACAGAAGACCCTCACCAATGCATTTGCAAATAGGAATGTGAAAAATGAGCACCTAGGTTCCCACATGGCAGTCGTGATCCCCAGATACCATGTTAGAATAGGTTGTTTTATTGATGGAAACCCTTGATACATCCACCTTGTGACTCTTGCATAACCTGTGGGGTAGGTATAAAAACTTAGGGTTCAAACTCTCAAGTGTTGAGCAAATGCAGAGATGCATTTGCGGGTTCCCTTCCACAAAATTTCGTTCCATAAACATAAATCATGAAGGCATCCACTCCTTCCCCACTCGCAGATAAACTCAAGGAAGTTGCTAAATTACTAAACTTAAGGTAAATCAAGTAGGGAACCCTCGCAGAACTTTGTTCGTAGAAATCCATTGAACCCAAGCCAAATTTATGGTACAAACCATCCTAGTGACCGCGAAGGCTATCTCTGCAAGCATCAAGACCGAAAACCTTAAAATAATGAAATCCCAAACCTTTGTGGATTCTCCCTTGTGGGATGTTGTTGGAAAAAATCCATAGGGCACAAGAAATTTCAATGGCAAAACTTAACTGAATTTCTGACTAGTGGCTTTTGCATTCGCATTCCCTGCAAAGTCTCCAAAATAAGCCATACACAATGTGGGACCACCTTTGTAGGATGCCACCTTTGAAATTCCATTTCAATGGCATAAATGACTATGGCATCTGCATCTGTCACTCCCATGAGGCAACCCTAGGACCATCAAAATGATGAAACTCAAAAAATACCATTGAAACCCTTTGTCGAAGTTCGCTCGTGGGATGTTGTTGGTAGAAATCCATAACACCCAAGCCATCTCTTTTGGAGAAATTCAATTGGATTCCTGATTAGTGGCTTCCAAATGAATTATTCCCACAAGCATGTAAGATAAGGCCTCGCTAACATAAGCATTGACTTCAATGCCTCAACATTGACCCTTTGAGTGTGAAATGAAAAACTCTCAATGTTTTCTCCCTTTTGCAGGTTTTCCCATGCGGGATTCCGCTTGTGGGTTGTCATCCACCAAAAGCCATTTTTATCAGCATAACACTTGATGGAATTCGAGTGGGTAGCTTCTGCACTTATTTTCCCCATGAGTCTTCAAGCAAGCCATAAGAAATGATTCCTTTGATTTTAATCTTATTGAATGCACTTTGGAGTCTGAAGCCGAAAAATGATATGTGTTTTATCTCTTGCGAAGATTTTAATGTGGAGGGCCATCTACAAGTTCCCACAATCTCCTCACAATTTTAAATGGCTTAGCTCTAAATGGTACCTGAGCATATAGCTTCCGCACGCCCTTTTTTTGCATCATCCAAACAAGCCTTGAACCCTCAAAATCAATTACCCACATGCCAAATTAACCTTCGAAGAGTGAATTTAAAAACAACCAAGTGCATAAAATGATTGTGTTTTAGGTTGTGGGATGCCTCCTACAGGTTTCCATGACCCTCAAGCTATTTTCAATGGCTTAACATCTAACGACATCTACATACGTGGCATCCACATGTCCACTTTCTGCACTTTATAAAATAAAAAAATTTCCAAGTATGATGACCTGACCTAACTCCAATTCTATTTCCCACGTGCTAAATTCACTCAACCTAGAATTTTCCAAGTTTAAAATAATTGTGGGGATTACAATACAGGAATCCGCTTGCAGGGTGTCATCCTTCATAGGCCATTCTTTTCAAAATAAACCTTAACAGCTTCTACACCGACGGCTTCTGCATTATGTTTTTCTACAAAGATCAAGATGGAAGATTTGGAAAAAGTATGATGATCTCAAGTGTTTTAACTTGCATTTCCTGTGTGACTTAATGAATTCAAACCAAAATAACTTGAAGTTGTGTCATTGTGGAAATATCATTGTGGGATGCCATCTACGAAATTCCATTGCACCAGTGCCACTGCCAATGGCTTCCGAATTGACGGGATCCAGATGATGGAAACTCACATCGCCTAGCCACAAAACTATAAATCCTACAAATCATTAGAAAATATTGGAAATTAATGGATGCAATGATTACATTGAGGTAAATGGATGCATTTAAAAAAAAATTAGTGTGATCTAACCAGTGTTTTTCTCCTTCTTACTTTATTGAGGCATTTACTACGTGTTCTTTATGCAGAATTTATGGAATAAGCTAAAAAGACCGACAAGGCTAAGAAGGGAACAAGAGCTATGAAAGGTGAAAAGGAAAAATCCAAAATGAAGTATGAATTCCATGGAGTCGATTGCACTTCAAGGATCATCTCACAATGGGACAAGGTGACGAACACTAATTTGGGTTATATAAATATTGATGAATTTATACGTGTCTTAGTCAGCTTGAAGATTGAAGAGGCATGGAAATTAAGGAAAAGTGGAATTGCTAAGGAAAAAGGCTTTCCTCCGGCTTTGATCAACCACGAATTGATCTTTGGATGCAAATAATGCTACCATCAGCCAAAAAGGAGAATAGTCATTGTAGACAAGAGAGTATTGGCTGACTTAACTCCTATGTCAATCAAGTTAACATTTGGGATCCCTTTGTTTGAAAAAATGGAAGATGTCAAGGAGTATGCACAAAACGTATGGAAAGCAGACCTTGCGGACTGTAAGAAAACCATAAATCAAACATGGATGATCGATCCTCGTCCAAGTGCAGGGAAGTTTCCTCAAAATCTTTATCAGAGTGACTTCATGGAAGAAATCAACAACCTTGTAACATATATGAGTAGAGTGATGGGACTCCCGACCTCCTCTATCTTTGAAGAATGGATGTGGTAATTTATAGAGGAGATCCTTAGGGGGGACATAAAATTTCATTGGGCTAAGATGATAAGTGACAATATCCACAATCAACTTTTTGCAATGAAGAAAACCAAAGAGTTCTACATGACCTCTTACATTGTATATCTCTTAGAAGTCAATTTTTCTTATAAGGGGTTGACTTATGTTGGTGAGATCAGGACAAAGAAAGGACAAACCATTGTTTATGATTGCTACCCACAGCTACAGTACAAGAATTACAAAAAGGATTACAGGTGGGTAAATGATGCTTCTATCATGCATATTCTACGAACACTGCCAAATGACTACAATAAAAGGTCGTCCCACTGTGTGAAGGCATTGATCAAGAATTTTGGGTACTGGTTTATCTAGTTCCTCAAATTTACTTACATAAGGGTTGAAGGATTATTAAGATTCCTATATCATTTTCCATGGTATCCTAGTGATAGAATAATCCCGTTACATCTTTCTCAACAATTGCAAACTTTCAGTTTGTTGTTGTAAGAGAAGCACTGTGCAGGGGTCTCGTATCCCATTGTCTTTGGTCAAGGAATATATTCATGTCATGTTGCCCCTTGTGTAGAATATTCAGAAAAATAAACTGTAGAGTACAACCTCAAGTTGCATACTAAGCAAGGAGGTTTGGACCCTTGGGGAAAATTGAAGAAATAGGTTGGGAGGAAACACACTCATAAGGCCCATATTGAATATTTTTGGGAAAATTATGATGATGATCATGATGTCCAAAAGTAGCATTATATGTGAATGAAAACTAAGTTCATAAAATCTATTGGACTTGTTGCGTAGTTACCACCATAGCCCAAGACAGAATAGTATTGATGAGGCATATAATGTTTTGACCAAGGTTCCCCTTCCAATAATTGACTGGACTAAGCTATAAATTGCATATTTATACACAATCATGTGCCCAATCGAGAAACAAACTAAAAGGTGGTTAGATAATCAAGTGGCTCAATTACAATTTCATTGCGCTAAACTAACATATGGGGAGTTGGAAGATGAAATTGAAAGTGAAACAAAAGTGGCATTGATGTTGGTTCTTCGCGAGAAGTCCCAAAGTCTGTCAGTCACGTAGTCAAAGAAAAGAAAGGATGCACTAGAAACCCCAAGAAGAAAGTATACTCCTGTAAAGGTGGTAGAAGGGAAATACTACCTAAAACCAAAGATAACCTTTTGTTCCAATATTCCTACCCACAGAGGAATCCACACCTCAAAGGAGGAAGGAAGTCCACCTCCACCTACCTACCTTTCACCTATCTACTCCTATCACATCATATTCTTCCACCAACACTACCGCATCACCATTGTGCATTTCATCCACCTTACTCGCTTCTTTGATTGCTTTGTGGCCGGGTTGACTATTCTCGCCAACCTCTTATGCCTTTATCTTATCTTCGCCCCACTTCACAATTGACTTTCTCCTCTACCACCTTATTTCCCACCACCCTGGACCGATCTTGTCATTCAGTCTTTTGGTTACAAGAGAATAGTCATTAATTTTCTAAGACCGAGATAACTCAAGAAAAAATTCCATGACTCAATGAAGGCTCACACAATCCCTCCACCTCCTATCGAGACATCAAAATGAGCAAGAAACATATGTAAGAAATGGAAAAAGAGCAGAGTAGCTTGTGGAAGAATAATACCTAATAGTATTTACAGATTTAGGTCGTGGATGATTAATATACATTGATAGCTAAAATTGTTGATCTAGATGAAGTTCTCTCAAATGAAGGGAAAAAAACATCCAAGGATGGGGATCTAAGTGGATTTGACAGCCATTATGATGTCGAGACATCTGATAAAGAGCAAGAAGATGAGAAGAATAAGAAACATGATGTCAAAGAAGCTATCCCAGAGGAACACCATCCTAAAAATAAGGAAGATAATGCTCAGCGTATTAATATAGAATATAACAAAGAAAATGTCAAAAGGGATGATGAGCTTCAAGAAGCTAGCTAGGATGAAGGCCAACAAGATGAATAAATGCACTTAGAGAAAGAGGAAGCAAAAAAGAGTGTTGATAAAAGGAATATTGAACTCGGTCAATAGGCAGGAGTTAAGCATGATAGGGGAAAGAAAACAACACAAGAAGAAGAAAATATGGGTGAAAGGAATGTTGGATTCATTGAGCCTAATAAAGGGAAAGCAATAAAACAGGAGGAGATACAGAGTGACAAAGGAAAAAAAACTGATGATGCTCCTAAGTATGGGGATGATGAGTCTTTGAAGGAGGATGAATTCAACACTACATCCTTTGATCAACAAACATAGATCTCTTCATGGCTAGAGCAACAATTGAAAAGAAAATCCTCAGTACTGCAAGACCCAAATGCCTACCTGGAAGCCATATTAGTGTGAGCCCAAATCAAGACTTAGGAAAAGAAGAATCCTAAGGTAAAATCTCACATCACCATAGACGCTTTGGGCTCTTGTATCCTCCAGGTGGAAACTCCAGTAGTACATAAGGATGAGGGGACCATTCAAGCCAAAGATTACCAAGTAACTTCTATCAACCTTGGTATCACTTCCAGAGCATAGAAGATAGATGAATTCCAGGGCTCGGTCACCAAAATCTTGAATCAAATGGGTAAGGACTAGGCCACCAAGGTGGATTTGAAGGCACAAGTGGCAAAATTGACCACTTTTATATAGAAATGGGTTGCCTTTGGGGAGTAAATTCCAACAAAATTGTTAGCACCCGCAATATTGTCCAAAGAAGAAATTGTTAAAATGGAAAATATGAGAACCTAAACCAAGTCTACCTCATATTGGCTCAGGAGGGTGACTAACATTGGAAACAAGGCCATTCATTATGGGGTTAAGATGCACAATCATTTTTTTATTTTGAAAAATGAGATTGAAAAGGAGGCTGAGGCATGCAAACATGTCCCTAATGTCTACAATATGACATGCCCCAAATTGAAGTGTATCTTGAGTTTACCTTCAAAAGTCTGGGAGCGAGAAATAGCACTGTCTAAAGAATATCACTAGTTGTCTAAAGTTTGGTTGTTCAATGTTGAATTCAGAAAAGGAGTCGTAGAAAAGGAAATTATTGAGCTAGATGTTATTTTTTCTCATGTCATTGAGAATTTATTTGAAGTTTATGAGGCTCTAGAATTTCTAAGGAGGGAAAAAATTCCATCTCAAGAGTTGGACTACGAGTTGGTGAAATGAGAATCTAGAAGAAGATGGAACAAGGAACCAATGACATTTTGTCTAGTAGCTTCATGGACTTTGTTGCACAGGCCTTCACTCGCTCAGAGTAAATCATTTAGAGAGGGGATTAGTGCATAGAATAGTATGTAGAATTTATGGAGGAATTCAAGATGATCACCTTCAATATTAGAAAGTCCAAATTTTGAGAGCATGCTAAGCTTCTAGCAGTGGTAAATAAGTTTTTCCAATATGCTATCATGCAAAAGGATGCTATAAATGTTATCATAGAAGACAACTACTTATAGTTTCTAGTTATAGGACAAAAGTAGATAAAGGAAATAGACTAAAAGACAAAGTAGCTACCAATTTTATATTGAGAATTATTGTATTTGTATTGGACATTGTGTAAACCCTCATAAAAAATTTGGGCCATTGGATGTAAATCAATCTTCACCATTCATTTGGGTTTTAGAAAACTATAAATAGGGATACCCTCTCATTTCCAAAGGAAGGAAATTTTGAAGCAATATAAAAGAAAGCATTGAAGTTTGGTGGTTTCTTTGAGTTTGATTTTAAATGTGTGCATGATTCAACCTCCATATTTTATTTCAGTTCAATTTCATTTCCATCTTGTTAGTTTATGAACAGCTTTAATGGTGTCTATGTGTTACATAATTTGATGCACTTTCAACTCATGCTATTGGTATTATATTGATGATAGATTACTGTGTAAAGCTATCTGAGCTTGTTTCTTTAATTGCACTTAAGTTCAATTGTGTATATGCATGCTTTATGTATTCATGTTATAGTTTGAAAATCTGAAGTTAACCTTAACAGATGGCACTAGTTTTGTGATACTGTAGAGTACTCTTGGTTAAACAAAACTTGGTTTTTGGGATTTTGTCTACTATAATACTTTGCATTGTTGTTGTTCTTCTTAGTTTTTATATTTAGAATAACTCTCTAAACCCTCACATGTTTTGTTCTTTCTTTTAAATCTGAGTCAAACTTAGGATTCCAACATCATAGTAATGTTATATCTGATGAATAAAGTAAGTTTCAGACTATTGTTCTAAGTTTGCTGCTATAGTACACTATTTTCTAGATTTTTGAAACATTGAAGTAGACCTGTAAGTTCTAGCTTTGCACAACCATAAAGGACCCTTGTGATTACCAGAAAATCTCATCATCAATTGAGTTGTTTATGCATCATCATGACCTGACACCTAAGAGACCTTGGGGTATTTTATGAAACTTGTTTGTAGATAATTGCCTTTCAAGAGAGATAGAACACTTGTGTTATGTATGTGTTGTTGCAGTGCTAAAACACCCATCAACATGTACTTTATCTAACTAGTTCATTTCCTAGCTAGTTCTCCACTTAAGTCCTCTTCACAGTAGCTTAACTATACATAGGGATAAGATTGTTAAGCTTTAATGACTTATGTTGTCACACCTCATAAGATGACACTACTTGTCATAATATGGTTAAATCTATCTCTCCCCTTGGCCTATATAACTAAGGAATTTCCTTTGTAATCTTAATTCTCAAGCTCATTAGCTTTGCATTCTTGAGAGGAATACAATTTATTAGTTCTTATATTTATGTATTTTCTTTCCTTCAATCATTTGTATCTTGGGGTAGGCTAGTTAGCAAATCTCACATGGAGAAAGCAAGAGCATTATAAAATGAACACACTAACATGTAAAGTAGACAACAAGGTAAATCAAATAAACCTATACCCACATAAAGTCATTAAAACCACCATTATCACTACCTACAACCATAAAATATAGATATACTATAACATTGTCACTCAACATTATATTTAAACATATTGAGGTAGAGACTTTCACTGTTCATGAACCATAGTTGAAGCCCCAAATCCAAATGTATTCACTAGCTCGAATAGCAATATTTGGGACCCTAATACATTCTCAATCCCTATCAATTTAGTACTTTTGTATACCTTTGCTTGCCTCAATATTCATTTTGTTTTTCCATCCTCAAGCACCAATAATTCATAACCATTGACAATCTTCAATATACCTTTGTGATAGGACATAACCAAATGATTCAACACCAAATTTATACATCAAGCATTGGCAACGTATGACCACTGACAATCTCCAATATCCCTTTGTGATGGGACAATGAGATACTTCAACATAAACTCCATGTCCATCTAATAAGCATCCAACTCTTGAACATGATCCATTACTACAAAGACCCTTGAATTCACCAACCAAATATCAAACTCTTTGAAGCCACAAACAACTCATTATTGTGCTTCCTTCCAACAACCTCAAAAGAAAACTCAAGGTGAGATCCCAATAAGAAAAGTGGTTTCATACTTTGGCCAAACTTGACATCGAACTGAACTTTTTTAACTAAATCTTCACTTTCAGAAACCTATAGCTGCTAAACCATGAGGAATTTGAAGATGATACAAGCTAGTGATTTGTGAAATTGTCAATAGATTATAAATATATTTTTTTTTAAAAAATTGAACCAAATTGCATTTCTTTCTCCATCTCCTTCAATAACTAGTTTTTAACAAGAAACACCATTTTTAAAGAGTGATATTCACCATAAACAATATAACTTTTTCTATGAAGGATAAAATTCTAATTTTTTGAATTTAAGTTTATAACTATGATATCTAGCACATTCATTTGGTTTCATAGTGTTTTACTGAATATTTTTGTTAATTAAGTTTTGAATTCAAACCAATTACAATTTATACATAGGCAGACTATATACAACATAACTTTTTTTGTATGTATCAAAATTTTTATTTAATTTTTCTGCTAGATCAAGGACATCAATACCTAGCATAGACATATTTTTCAAAAAAAAAAATTATAATCTACTATTTTTCCACATGTGTGAATAGAGATTTGATTGTGAAAAACCCACATGCTTGTTCAACTAAAAAAAAAACAAATTAAAACCAAAAAATATTAAAATTATATTAAATGGATAGCTCATTTGAGGACTATAATCATCTAGTTGGGTCTATGAAGTTGATTCCATTTTCATCTTCAACCCAAGCTCTGAAAGGAAAACTTTTGCAGAAAATTACTAGAGGAGGGGGAGAAGGGAAAAAAGGGGGGTTCGAGTGAACCCCCTAGACCCCTTGAGTGAAGGGGGGTTCGCTCGAACCCCCCTTTTTTCCATTCCCCTTTGATTTCATTAAAAAAACCCACCAAATGGGATTGCATCACAAAGGGGTTCACTCAAAGGGGGGTTCGAGCGAACATTTTTTTGGGTTCACTCAAACCCCCTTCAAGCGAACCCCTAAAAACCCAAAATTTTATCCTTAGGAGCATTTTTGCAATTTTTCTTTGTGAAGGGAATTATAAACCACTATTGTGGGATTACCCTCCAACGATTCATCCATCTAATCACCAATCAATAAGAAAATTTCCTTGGACTCTCCATAACTTCATCATGTTGAACATCTAAAATATTGAGAAGGGGGGTGAATCAGTATTCCGTAAAACCATTCACATAAAATCTATCTAAGCATTATCACTAATCTAACTAAATTACCAGAGGAAGACATGAAATCAAGACAAAATATCAACACACATGAACACCAGAATTTTTACATGGAAAACCCAAAATGGGAAAAACCATGGTGAGGATTAACTCATAATATAATATATCTAAATATAGAATATTACAAGGCTCGCGACCATTACTCATTGTCCTTGAAAGGCTCAAAGACTAAATACAAAAAGTGATGGCTAACCACCAAGATACAAAAGTGTATGGCTCACTGCCATAAGTTTGAACTAATGAAGGATGCACCTTCCCTGTGTTGGAGTTCAGTTTTGGTGAAGCACAATGCTTGAGTAACTCACTCAGCTGCTCATCTATACAATTTGCACATATTCATTTTCAACTTCTTTCATGTGAACATTCTTCTCTCTTCCCCTCTTTCTCACCACACACATCCACACCAAAGAATGTCTTACATATATACATGTGTATCCATGTTTCTTAATTAGGTTAGCCTAATTAGATAAACCTTAATTCAAAAACTAACTTCGTTGGCATGGACCTAAGATAGATCTCTTTAATATTAATGTATAGTTAGGTCGGCTAGAGTTAAACCAAAACTCCAAACATATGTACACTCCATCAAACATGCAACACATAAACTTGTTAACTCATTGAATTATCCCTTGCACGACATCAAATTACTTATCTTCGACACTACATGGTATGATAATTAATTATGAGAAAATGTGGAATCTCCCATAATAGAGTGCAGGAGGAAAACTCACTAAGGCTTGTAGAATAGAATACTATCATTCATATATCCCAAATGCCTTCACATATCATCATGAAACTCCAAGGTGTAATACATCTTGTAGGCTCAAACTTGTGTACAAATTCCTATAATGATATCTTTTACTAAGATAGAATCTGGACCAAAAAATAGACGTACAGAGCCAATGTAAAAGCATAGTATTGTTCACAACCAACTAGTAAAAGTACCTCACAACCCATACACCCTAGTCAATTGAAACCATGTTAGATAATTCAACTAATGTTAGGGTAAATCATGTTATTAGATTTTGAGCTAATCATAAAAAAATAGGATAGTCTAGATCAACATGCATTCATAACTGGAGCAGAAAAATACTGGAAATCAACAAAATTCCATTATTTGTTGACATCAATAACAACCCATCAATTTCCAACAATCTCCCCCTTTTTCATTAATGGAAAAACATGATGTGAAAACCATCAAAAATACCTCTTCCCAACTTACACACAAAAACCTTTCAATTTCCTCTTTGTTTTCACATGATGATTCTCTCTCCCCCTTTGACATCAATGGCAAAGGAAAAAGGAATTTTAGTGCATTAATAGTCCTTTTGCAAATTTGAATACTCTCCATGAGGAGTACATTCCAAAATTAATGATGATAAATGACTAACCAGAGGCGGTAGATGATTGAAGTTGTCTAATAATCTCCATCCATGATGATCTCCCTTCATTCCAAATATTTTTTGCCTCTGTTAGAGTGTTGCATAGATAATTAAGGTCAATTAAAGTATCCATTCCTTCAACCATAGTTCTAGGAGAAGTATAATAGTTCAAAACCCTTTTGGCAACTGAATGAACACAGTAGACAAGAGCACACTCAATCTTGATTAGATATTTGAGCTTCTCACACATCTCAATCAACTTTCCTATTTCTTTGTGTGATGCAAGGTATTCTTCATGCAATCTTGTCAAACCATACCAAGTCCGATCATCCAAACTAAGAGAAGGATCAAATGTGCTAGATGCAAACTTAATCTAGGTTTCAATCATTCTTTCAACATCCTTGAGCCTTTGAATTGCATCAAGCCAATACCAACAAAATGTGAATAAACTCTTAATTTTTTCCTCAAAATCATGAATATTCTTGAGTTTTTCAAGTGTCAAGCTATAAGTAGACTTTACTTATCTATAATTTCTAACAATGTTTTTCTTTCAACCCAAGATACCATGTCACTTATTGCTTTACTCTTTAATTCATTGAATCTATTAGTTAATGCATTTGATATTTATTTAACAGAACAAGAAGAACTAGAAACAACACTAAGAGATACCTAAAAATGTGTCCTACTTCTGGCCAATTTCTTGAGTCTCCTAAGAGCAGGGTCCACTAAGCAACTAGGGCATGAAAAATAGTTGCTTTCCTCTTTTCTCCAATGGAAATTTTTGGTTTACCAAAGACAAACTCAAACTCTTCAAGAGCTTTAGCTACTTCGGTGTAGGTACCAAACTTAGGTCTGCTAAGATCCTAAGGGTTGTTAACCAACAATTCAATACAACCAGTAGCATAATCCTTCTTAATTTCATATCCAAACTCAAGCAATCATGAATTCCTTGGTTCAACTACCTTGATGATGCAGCTATCAAAGTTTACCAAAAATATTATATCATTCTTATACTTTGAAACCAATTCTCTTAGAATTCTCCTTCTATTTTTTTTCCTTTCAAACTTTCCAAAGAATGTACCAAGGGCATCTTCTTGAGCATCTAAGTCCCCAATGTTTCTCATAAGCTCCTCAATCTGATAAGAAATTGATTTGGTATTCTCCCAACTAAATTCTCCTAATCTAGGTATATCCTTCATAAATTAGAAAATCAAGCATAAAACCAATGTACCATATCTGAATGTGCCTTTCTTCTTCTTGAAATCTCTCAAATTCTCCAATAGTTGTTGTCAAAGCAGCTCATAGAGATCATATTCAGTTCTATTCTCAACCATATCCAATGCAAGATTAATTGCAATAGTAGAGACATTATTTTCGCCAAGAATCATCTGTGAAATAACTAAGCTTGCATACTCAATTGTCGAGTTGGAGATTCTAGAAAATGTGTTCCTTGTTAAACCCTTTTCTCTATCAAAGTTACAAACATGAGTTGATTCGGAGGATGATAATCCAGTAACTTCCCTGATTACATCTCTGGATATCATATATGTTTCATTAATCCACACAAAAACACCATGAAATCTGTTAAGCACCATTCTGATACATCTTCCTTCACTAGTAAACTCTAAAAAATTGTTCCATACATCCAATTTCATTTCCAAAAGCACATTGTACTCTGGTTTTAGGGTAAAACCATTTTCATTTAATTCTTCACTCCACAACATGCAAGATTTTTCATAACTAGATTCTTCCAATTCTCCATGAATGTATGCTCCAACATCTTCAATTGATATGACACCAAGAGGAATATCTGAAAAATCACCCAAAAGATCAAGTTCTAGGGATTTAACAAGTTGTATTTTGTACTCTGGTTCTGGTCTTTCTAAAAAATTTATAAGTTGGGGCAAATCCATTGCATACAAGATACCACAAGTAATTCAGAAGTCAACTTACCTTTTCATTTTCTACCAAATTCAAATTCAGAATTTCCATAGGATAAAATTGCTCTGGTTTCTTCAAGCTTCATCTTCATGCTTCTTCTTGCACAAACATTTTTCATCAAATGCATTTTCCTAAACATATCTAAATTTATTCCTTTCATCCCAATTGCTTCTACAATTAATTCTTTAGATCACAAGTATATCACCTCAAAATTTGTGAAAGCTTTCATCCTTTCAAATTTTGTGAAATACATTCTTCGCACATGTGTGACTGCAAATTCATTTTGCATGAATTCTTGAGTTCATAACATTAATAAATGTACTTCTATCGTGATATGACATCAAAGGATGGGTTGATAAATTTTTTGATTAATGCTCCCCCTTAGCCAAGTTTTGAATTAATTTTTGAGTGATGTATCTACACCAGAAGATGACACAAAAATAAATACTTTTGGTTCTACTTGCTTTCTAGATTCTCCTTCTTTTCTCCATATATTTTTCTCCATCTCTTTCTTAACTTTTTTTGGGTCAACCTTGATGACTGATTCATATCGTTTTTTCTATATTGTTACCTCTCAATTTTTTGCTTCTAATATGTTTTGTATTGTTGCAATTAAAGCAAACAACATTCTTCCATCCAAAATTTCTCTTATTCAATCTATATTTGCATTGGTTAGCTTTATGCCCAATTGAATTGTAGAGATAACAGTGACCTTTAAACAAATAAATCATCTTATCTAAATTGTGATTTCTCTTGATTCCATCATTCTTCTTCGCTTTACTTTTGTAATCTTTTTCCCTATATCCAAACTTATTGCACAAATAACAGACATCATTAAAAGATAAGTACCTTTGAGCATTAGGTTGTCTGATGGGAGTCCTTTCGATATAGCTTCTTAAGTCCTTGATTTTTCCATCTTTGCATAGAGTCTTCTTATCTGAAGGTTGTTTTATCTCTCAATTTTGTTCTTCTTCAAACCCTAAGCCTCTTTTATCCATTGCAGGTCTTTGAGAATCAATCAACTCATTAAGCTTTGCAGTGCTTATCTTGAATTTATCCTCAATTTTTTTTTTCCTTTTCTAGATTTGATTTTAAAATTTCCATTTCTTGCTTCAGCTTTATACATTCATCTATCTTCCTTTTAATTTCAACTTTCTAACAGTCTCCAATCCTTTTCTTTTTTTCCAATTGATGAAGGAATCTGGTGATATCATCATGCTCTCCTTTTAGTTGAACACAGGAATATTCATATCTTCTCCTTAGATCCTTGATACAATCATTCGCTTCCCTGAGCCTATTCTTCAGATCTTTATTTTCTTTTGGGTGTCCAACAGAGACCACTTACAGAGGAAAGAATTTCTTATAATAAAATTTTGGGACCATCCTCAAGTTGTTAGGCTTCTTCAAAGAAACCAAGCTTTGATACCAATTGTTGAACATCTGGAATACTAAGAGGGGGGTTCAAAGCAGTATTCCATAAAACCATTCACATAAAATCCATCTAAGCATTATCACAAATTTGACTAAATTACCAAAGGAAGACATGAAATCAAGACAAAGCATCAACACACATGAACACTAGAATTTTTACGTGGAAAACTCAAAATAGGAAAAACCACAGTGAGGATTAGCTCACAATATAATATATCCAGATATAGAATATTATAGGGCTCACTACCAGGACTCACTGTCCTTGAAAGGATCACAGCCTAAATACAAAAAGTGATGGCTAACCGCCAAGATACAAAAGTGTATGGCTCACTTCCACAAGTTTGAACTGATGAAGAATGCACCTTCCTTGTGTTGTAGTTCAGCTTTGGTGAAGCACAATGCTTGAGTAACTCATTCAGTTGCTCATCTATACAATTTGTACATATTCATTTTCAACTTCTGCCATGCAAACATTCTTCTCTCTTCCTCTCTTTCTCACCACACACATCCACACCAAAGAATGTCTTACATATATACATATTTATCCATGTTTCTTAATTAGGTTGGCCTAATTAGAGAAACCTTAATTCAAAAACTAACTTTTTTACCATGGACCTAAGATAGATCCCTTTAATATTAATATATAGTTAGGTCAACCAGAGTTAAACCAAAACTTCAAACATATGTACACTCCATCAAATGTGCAAAACAAAAACTTGTTAACTCATTGAATTGTCCCTTGGATGACATCAAATTACTTATCTTCAACATCACATGGTATGATAATTAATTGTGAGAAAGTGTGGAATCTCCCACAACACAGTGCAAGAGGAAAACTCACCGAGGCCTATAGAATAGAATACTGTCATTCATATCTCCCAAATTCCTTCACATATCATCATGGAACTCCAAGGTGGAATACATCTTGTAGGCTCAAAATTGTGTACAAATTCCTATAATGATATCTTTTACTAAGATAGAATCTAGACCAAAAAATTGATGTATAGAGCCAATGTAAAAGCATAACACTGTTCACAACCAATAGGTAATAGTACCTCACAACCCATACACCCTAGTCAATTGAAACCATGTCAGAGAATGCAACTAATTTCAGGGTAAATCATATTAACAACTTCTAAGCAAATCATACAAAAATAGGATAGTTCAGATCAAAATACCAGATCAACAGGCATTCATAACCATAGCAGCAAAATGCTGGCAATCAACAAAATTTAATTATTTGTTGACATCAATGACAACCTATCAATTTCCAACACATCACATATAGCTCCCTTAAGATTTAGTATAAAATCATTTCTTATTTGTTTCATATTCCTTATAGCCCTTATATTGTGCAAGTCATCTTCCCCAAGAATTAACTTAACTACCTTTATCATCCCTTTCAACTAGAAATGGAAAATTATCTTCAACCTAAATTTTGAGACACTCCCATGTTGCTTCTTATCTCCACCTTGGTAGGGATTCAATTGAATTGTTTTAAAGCTTAAAGAAGAGGATACAATTGAAAACATAGAGAAACAAACCAAACCCATGCATCAAAATAAGTGTCACCTCCATCTAGAATCTTAAGATCAAGGTAAATGTCAATTGCGCCACTTTCAAAATAATGGTTCCTATAAAGGGCATCATTACAATTAGACATCATCATTTATTGGAATAAAAATATCACTTGCACATTTTATGAGAATTTGAGGATGATTCATCATAAGAACATCACACAATTTTCCTCAATCAAAAACATCTTTTGACAAGAGGTATAGAGCTAGAGAGGGACACCATAATTTGCTAGGTAATCAACCACTGTATTTTACTCCCTATACATGAGAAAATAAAATAATATAAGATAACTTGAAAAGGACATAACTTCATCAAGATGCACTTTCATTATGTCCTATTTGGAAAATGATAATTTTGGAGTCATGTTACACTTCAATTTGACTATATCCAATTGCTATCACTACTTTAGACACTACCAATGGTGCCTCTTATTTGTTGGAAATTTGGAGATGTTGGAAGCTTGATTTGTTTGTGAGTTTCTTAGGTGTTGTCATTGATTTCAACCCCTTCTTTGAAGAGAGTGTTGGAATGCTATTGGTATTGATGATGTGTCTAGAATTTTTGGTATTTATGTTAGCACATGTTGGTGTTCTCATTTATGTCCTACTTCAATATAGTTGCAGAGGTTGTTGGCTTGACTTGTGTTTGATGATTCTTATGTAGTTGGAAAGTGTTGCAAGTTGTGGATGATGTATATTTCTTGTAGAGATGTTAGTAGTGTTGTTGATGAAGTTGGTTCACTTGGTTTCCAATTTCTTTTGAGAAAATTTGAATAAAAGAGAGTTCAATGTGACAAAATGGTGTTCAGTGTTATGCTCTACATTTCTTCATGGTTGAAGATATACCCATGTGATTTGTACATGATGATCAAAGGTGTTAGAGGTATCATATCTAGAGTTTTAGGTTTTGGATCATACTGAAGTGGGAAATGTTAGAATTGGCTATGGATGCCAAGATCTATGGACCAAATGGAAAGCACAAGAAGAGAGAGAATATAATATGACAAGAATAGACTATATTCAATGTCAATGATATGATTGTTGTTTTACAAATGAGAGAGACCCCTTGGTTATATAGCCAAGGTGAGATGCAAGATTTCATAGGATTATGACAAGTGTCTTAATCATATGACATGTGACAACTAATCACACTTACCTAGGTTCACATGTAGTAGTTGTCAAAGGATAAGATAACAACTAATGACAACTAACATCTTCTAGA
>VDFB02014974.1:0-54571 GCA_007258455.2 Sequoia sempervirens
ACTCTCTTGCATTTACAATTAGATTTTCTTTTCCTACAACCTGGACAATATTTAGTGAGCATAGCCTCAACTTGCTCCTACTTCTTCTTGATATGGAGAGTGTTCAAATGAGTTTACAAATGGCTAATAATGTCCTCCATGTTGGACAACAAGTTGCTTAACTCAATTTTTGAAACTCTAGTAGATGATTTACCAATAGTGGATGTCTTATCTCCTCTTAGCCTTTCAGTGAAGGTCCTAGAATAATTCTTCCAAGCCTTACAAATATCTGAAAATGGTAGCTGGTAAATATCTCTTTGACCAATGAGGTTCAGTGCATCCATGTAGTCATCATTGAATCCCCTCAAAAAGACCAACTTGAGGAACTCTTCTGACAACTTGTTTTTTGGGTTTTTATTCAGAGCAAATTGAAATATCTCCACATAATCTTCCAAGGACTCATCATCCTTTTGTGACATTTTTAAAATGTCATATTTCCTCCTATCATGTCCCCTACAATAGTCTTGATATTTTCTAGGAACAAGGTTTGCATGGTGTCCCAATCAGGAACAACATCCTAGCCTAATCCCATGAACCACCTTAAGGTTGCATCCTTAAGAGTTGCAAGGAATATTTTGAGCCTATGAGAATCAATAGTATAATCATAACTTTGGCACATGACATCAAACTCAAAGAGAACTGTATCTAGGTCTTCAGTCATTAACCTATAGAAGGTTGGTAAGGCTGAAGGAGGAATGTTCTTCAACACTGTAGCCATTTCCTGGTTAGTGATTGGAAACTCAAATGTCGCCCGTTCATGGTCATCATCCACTGCATCCCCCATAGTGCAGTATGTTCCTTCTATATGTGTGCTAGATGTTGGTGATAAGGATATTTCTTCTTTAGTATTACCTTCGCTTTGAGTATTGGATTCATCAATTTTTGATATAGCTTCTTGGCATGTAGAGGGAAGGAATCTACCCAAAGGGTCTCTTTGCCTCTACATGCATGTAATATGGCTTGATAACGTAGCGGTCCTACACAATATTAGTGTATCTCTGGTGTTGGAAAAAGATTAAGGCTATTAGTCCTAATGCTAGAAATAAAAGTTAACTATGAAAACTATGAAAATGAGTCTATGAAGATAGAATTATCCTAGGAAATGGTGCCAAAAATGTAGAGTCAAAGCTAATGTATTGTAAACTTGGTAGAACCTACACAATTTAGAGGTTTAACTAACTGAATAGTCCACTCAACATTGCTCAAGACTACATTAAATTTTTGACCCAAGGCTTGTAAGCTTATGATGGTGCAACACTATATATGCCTTCAAGGACTCAAAACTACTTAAGCTACCCTACTCAAATTATTCTACTTGCTGGAAAACTCACATAATTGAAAAACAATAAAAGACAACCAGAACTAGTGGCTATGAGTACCTACATCTTAGAGTATAACTTAACTGTTACTAATGAAATGATGTTGTAATAACTCAAAACTTATAAAAACTAATTACTCAACTAAACTATCCTCCAAAGTACTACTAGCTAACCATTGCATGCATATTCAAAAGATTTCATTAATAATAAGAAAGATATTAAATTCTAATTAACTTTCATATGATTCATGAAGTAGTGATATACTAATAGCAACTATTAAACAAAAATAAATAAATAGAAAATGAAGTGAAGAACAATACCTTGAGTGGCCTGCTCAAGTAGTTGTTTTCACTTTAACTGAACCCAAATCTAGCTAATAGATTCTATGCATTCCATGAATTGAACTCCATTCATTGCATATTCATTAAGATTACAAAAGATCTTTCATAGATTATATTCATTCTAAATATTTCATGTCTTGAAACTAAAAGTAACTGATAACATAAAATTGAAAAACCAAGTATCCTATGGATTCAACCAATAGCTATATACAAGCTTGAGGGAATATTATCCAAAGAAACAACTTAACTAAAATCATTAACTCCACTCCTAGATATTTAGAGCGTAGAGTTAAGACTAATTTATTCAACCTATAACTAAAAAGGAAAAGGAATCCTAATAGGACTAAAACTCTGTCAAAACAAAATTGCATGTAAACATAAAACCATTTGTCAAAATTCTATAAGTGGAGGAGACCTCTTCTTCAACATTTAT
The DNA here is from genome assembly GCA_007258455.2 of Sequoia sempervirens. Lineage (NCBI taxonomy): Eukaryota > Viridiplantae > Streptophyta > Pinopsida > Cupressales > Cupressaceae > Sequoia > Sequoia sempervirens. The sequence continues at coordinate 2,133 of VDFB02014974.1, forward strand.
TAACTAGTTATAATAATGCCATGTTCAACCTTCATCAAGTACCTTTAATCAACAACCATCACGTTCAACTTAAATTGGAGCTCCCTTGTTTTGGTGTCTAGCATTCCTTTTGCTATGGATTCATCCCACAACTACTATGTGTTGTGATTCCTCTTTAGCTGCAAACAAGTTAATTTTGAAAAACATGTACACAAGGATAATTATCATAATCAAATCATAGCATTCCATCAACATTCCATACATATCTTCATACAAACCATATAATAATAATATATTATAACCATAATTCCATCATTTTATTTTAGGTTCAAGTCTACATAATGGATGTGAAAGGATAGTATAATGTAGGAGCATTATCTAGAAATTGTATCTAAAAGTATCTCAAAATATGCATAAAAACAATAGAAAATAAGCTATTATTTGGACCTATCAGCTAATACATCTATTATTCTACTTCTTCAATGAATTAACTACATTCAAAGGTAAAGTATGGTAGCCAAAACTATTGGTAGTAGTACAAATAAAATTCCATACTCTATAGTTCAAGGATAAACTAACATACATTGTTGCATGTACTAGGGATTCTTCAAGATCTTCCAACAACAACTACATGCTAGGGAGTACATACCATATGAATCCATCAAACAATATATCAATACCATCACTTTCTTGGTTAATAAATATTATACATACATTGAGGTGGTAGAGCCAAGGACATCATGGATTCCTAAGCTCTCCTATGAGGTATCATAGTGGGAAGTAGATGCCTATTCCACAAATATCCTTAGTAAACCAAAGGACCCAAATACGAAGAGATTTAGGACATACAAAGAAATTATGGACCAAATCTATAATAATAATACATAGGAAAAGTTTGAGAAGAACAAGGAATAGTTGCAGAAGTAATGGGGAAACCCATTAAAAGGGTCAATATAACCTTCCTCCACACCAAATTTGGAAATCAGCACACCAGTAATAAGAAGGTCCAAAAGGCTACATGGAATATCTAATTCATGATTTGAGGGTCTCACATCCTCCTCACAAATAGTAACCACACCAAATATGAAAGAATTATTAGAAACCTTGATGCAAATGAGTGCAAAGAAGAAAACTTGCAAGGAAAGGGCTAAACAACTAATGAAGAGGAAGATAATACAACTCTCTAATGAAGAAGAGGAAGAATATGAAGTTGAGGAGGTACAAAAACCTCTAAAAAATAATAAGGATGAAATAGTGGAACTATAATAGTTAGAGACTCTAGAGGAACCACACATGGAAATCAATTTCATGGCCACAACAAAGGCTATCATCTACCATAATATGTTACCATAAGTCCTAACTATGTATGAAGAAGTAGATGTAAAAAATAAGGAAATAATAATATATTTCTTAGTAAAGTATATAAGGAGATTAAAAAAGAGTCTAGATGAAGAAATCAAAGGCTTTTCAAAGCCATTTCTGCACTCTAGGAGAAGAGAGAAAAAGTGCCCTAAAAAAAAATGAGATAAGAGAAAAGGAAATCCAAGAGGTTGGGTTTGACCTTACCATAGAGAAGAAGGAGCAATTGGAACAATACCAAGCTAGGTAACTCTATAAAAAATAGAAGGTGGACTCCTTAATGGAAGAGGAACAAGTAGAAATAGAGAAATTCCAAAAGGAAATAATAGAATTGAGTAGTAAACATGACAATTCTATCTTGGAGGAAGAGAAAGCAAGGAAGTACATATTCCCTCCTCTAGAGAGTATCCAACCAATTGGAGACCTGATAATAGAGGACTAGAGTAAAATACTAAAGAAGTATCTACTTGTCAATCCCACATCCAATCCATTAAATATTTTCTAGTGCAACAAAAGCAACTATAGCCAATACCCAGACTACAACTACTCTAGTTTCTATTGATAGGTTCTCAAGTAAACCTTTCCAATATCTCCCCATTATAGAAGCTCCAATTAGGGTACATATTCCATGCTACTTCCAGGGATGATATACTAGAACATGTTGAAAGTGCAGAGAAAATACAAGACATGGCAAACATATTGCATAACACTATACCATAACTACATAGAGACATATCCCTCCCACTATTGCAACAACTCAAGAATTTCATGGAGAGCCTTCAAAAGGATCTAAAGGCATAAAAATAAAATATAAGGCAACAAGCACAAGAGGAAATGATGAAAATAAAAATATAAGAGGTTGCAAAAAGGTGTCTAACAGGACACTCCTAGTTGGAAAAGAAAATAAACAACATAGAATGGGGCATAGTGGAGGCAAATGTGCTATCCCAATTATTTCTTCAGTGTCCCAACCTCACCAAGAACCTGAAGGACCAAATTACATAATTGGAGGCATAAATAATATAGATCTCGTCCTCCTATGATCCACTAAATTATATGGATGGCATTGTCAAGGTAGAAATAGAGAATCTACACACATAGATATAGCAAATCAAGGCACAAAGGGAAAAATTTGAGATGCAAATCAAGCAGATCAGGGAAACCATCAACATAAAGCTAGCACATATAACTAGATCTTTGGAGGAGGAAAATAATGTAATCCAATAGATACAAATACCTACCACTCTTGCAAAGGTAGAGATAATAAACATAAACATTCAAAGACACATCAAATTCTTCTAGCAAGTGAAACAACAATGGGACATGAAACTTGTGAAATTAAAGGTCATTTACAAGCATATCATCCTAGGGAACTAAATAAAATATATTGAGGACATGACATAATTTTAAAGGTGGGATGATGTTAGCAAGTTATAAAGTAGAGACCACAAGGTACCACATAGGACTTGTGCAACCTAAGGCCAACGGGGAAGATAGAGTAAAAGGTACCCTATAAGGGTCACATCTCTTTAGGAGACAAAGCAAAGATATATGTATGTAATAGATATGGGAGATATGATAAATATATGAGATAAAAAAGTAGTAGATAAGGATGTGAATATAGTATAGAAGACAATGTAGAGCAAAGAATAGAACCTGCCATTGTATCTGTCGTATGAATATATATATGGAATTATAAGGATTTGATCAATATATGTGTTATAGATGAATATGGTTATTATTTAAGCTACATGTGGAATATAGTTAGATGTAGTTTCCCTTCCACAAATACTCTTTTCTCTCACTATATCCTCAGGGTTATAAATTGACTACATAAGGGATATCAGGGTACAAATCTTTGAGTTGTGATTCCCAATTACCTCTTCCCAACAATATTTGTTAAAATATTTTTATGAATAAATGCAATTGATTTTGAGGTTTATAATTCTATAAATTATTTTCATTAATTATTTAATAGGATTAAGGTATAAACATCAAACCCCTTGTGTGCATCCACCTTAATTTTGCCTAAAATAATTATTACATGATTTTTTAGTGTGTAGAGAATCATGGCTAGCTTGGGCTCATATAATTTTATATATATATATATTTAAAAAATTAAAAAATTAAAATATCATTTGAAGTTTACGAGAATTTATTTTTAAAAATAATAAATAATTAGAATATTAATCTTAAAGTTAGAAACAAAATATATTTGAAAACTAGGGATTCCTATCTACAATGGGTTTTAACTTCAACAAGAAAAATTGGAGATAAAATTTTTAGGCATATTGTTTCAAATTCGGTCTTAGTGATGGATGGTGTTATTTCATTACATTTGTAGGTCCAAGTGCATTTTTGAATTTTCAATCCTAAAGAAAAATAAGTTTGGAGATAATATTTTTAAAATCTGATGTAATAAATATCCAATTCAAATAGATATCCATTCATATTTGAAACCAATACCTATTTCAAGTAAATATATATTTCAAGAAACACTTTTAAAATAATGTAGTTATATTTTTCTAAAATAAATTTCTTTTTTTTGCATAAAGTAATTATCATTTTATAAAAAAATTAATATTCATTTAGGATTACTTGTTGAACTAACAAGGATACATATTTTTTTAAATGGATATTTATTTTATTGAAAAAAAATTAGCCTTGCATTTTCCCCCCTTTTTGCCTCCAACATTGTTGAATAACAACTATGTTCTTGAAGTGTTGTTGAAGTATGCACATATTATTACAAAAATGTGAATTTACAAGATAATAATTTTTTTTCTTCATTTCCAGGATATTAACCTAGAAAAGGTTGTGTTTAATGGAATTTTATTTGCATGGATAGTGTTGGGGTGGAAAATCTCCATATGATATATATTGATATTGTTGGTAGATGTTATTATTGGTTTTTGTGAGGTTGAGTCTATAGATGTATGCATGGTAGCCAATCAACTACTAATATTATTTACTATCAAACACTCAACATGAGAGGGTGATCATTACATTTACAATGTGAATAAATGAGTGGTTGGATAGTAGAAAATGAATAACCATTCAAATTACAATGAAAATATCACTTTAAAGGTAATTTTTACTCAAGAATGTGGATCTCATTTCTAATTAAATCATAAATATAATTTTCATAGAGTTATTGTGTTGTAAAGACTATAGCGGTGATAGAAGAGTGTGAATATTTCATTGTAATATTCCAAAAGACCATGGAAATGGCATTGCAATCCATGAATTGACATGTGATATTGATACGATACTTTTATTGGGGGTAAAAATAAAAATTATATTAAGAATGATTTAAGTACAAGAACCATAGAACCATAGAGATTTATAGATGTTCATAGCTACTACAATATGCAACAGGAGAAGAATCTGCATGAGATTACTACAAAACTAGCTAACATAAAATATAAAAGAGCAATAGATTTAGACAGTCCTTATCACCCCAATATTGGTCTACCAATATCAATCCTTCTTGTCCTTGTAAATAATTTGAAGAAGCAATTTAAAAAAAATTGATATAGATCTCCCCAATTCTCCACCTGCCAACCACTTACTTCCTCTAAAGACCATTTGGCTAAGCAATCAACAACCTTTTTCTATTCTCTCATAATATGAATAAATGATATGACTTAAAACTTAGTACCTAAAAGAAGGATATATTTGGCCACCAAGGCTAACCTCTAAGATAAATATTAGAATTTTCCTCTATTCAAAAGGGTGAAAAGTATCATAGAGTTAGTTTCACAAATAATCTTATATCCAAACCCTTGCACAAGATCTCTCAATAGCATAGCAAATATCCGAAGATTCTATATAATTTTTAGAATGAGTACTCAAGGAAGAAGAGAAGAAAAACAAAATGAAACATGCAGTATCACAACCAATAACACCAATTCCATCTAGACATGAGTTACCACTTGAGGATCCATCTGTATTGATTTTAATAAAATAACTAGGAGGAGGATACCTTTTACCTACAAGTTTCACCTTCTTGAAAAGATTAGCTCTATGGAAAGACCTATTCTATAAATAAGTAGTGAATGATAACTCCAAATGATTAGCTATATGGAGATCTAAAGAAGTAAGAGGGTCTTCATCATGGAATTTAGTATCAATAGTATCATTTAGCATACCTTTTATTTTATACCGAAATTGAATAGCTTTATTTTTCTCATCTTGAAATATGTGATGATTTATTTCTAACTAGATTTTCCATAGGATTAAAGAGGTTTCAATATCCCAAGAAACTAAGAGAAAAGAGGTTAAAGTAGGGGGTTTGTTCAAGTTATTCCAAAGCTTAAAAAGAGAAGTGGAATGAGGTTAAAGTAGGGGGTTTGTTCAAGTTATTCCAAAACTCAAAAAGAGAAGTGGAATGAATAGCAAGTCTATTTCAAATTTTCCACCAAATATTCCATAAATTATTAGAGAAAGGGAATTAAAAGAAAAGGGTATTTTTTCTTCCTCATTAGTCCCATAAAGCACACAAATGAAAGGCCCAAGAAAACCTCTCTTATAGATATTTTCCTAGGTGAGGCACTTATTCTAACTCAATAGCCATAAAAATAAATTACACTTAGACTAGCCAAAATTATTCCAAATTCTCTCCCAACCATGAAAATCAACACGCATTCCCTTTTGCATCTCTAAAGAATGATAACCAAGCCTAACAAAATACTCACCTTTAGGACTAAGCCCTAAGAAAGAATATCTAGATCCTTCAATGGACTGCATAGTCTATCAGCCAAAATAGAAGTGAGGGCCTCCCTATCTTTTACAAAGCCTCCTTTAGGCTAGATTTCAAGATCCTTCCAACCATGGAGCAAGGACCTTCTCAAGGAATGACTTAACTTAAAGTTAGACACCTTTGACCACCCAATCACAAAGAAGATATCATGAATGGGTTGATGATGGGGAAAAGAAGAGATAATGAGTGTATGATTATCCCAAGACATACCAAAATAAATCATTATTAAATTTGTTGATGATCCAAAATAAACCTTTTTAATAAGTGTAGCACCCTTTTCTAGAGTGTTTTAGATCATTGACCCTTTTCTAATCATCTTAATGTGTGGAGCATTTTCATTAGCCACCCCTCCCAAATATTTGAAATTAAGAATCATAGCCTAAGGTTGATCAAGAATTTTACACCATCTCCAAAATAGCCTAGCCACCAAGGATTGGAAATTGAGTTCAAAATGATGGAGACCAAGGCCTCCAACTCTCTAGGAATGAGACACATTTTCCCAACTCACAAGAATCCATTTTTGATAATCGATATTTCATACCTAGAAAATTGTCTAGAAAGAAAGTCAAACTCCTTAAGAAATTTTTTGGGAGTAGATAAAATAATGAATCTATAGACAGGTAAGGCTTACAAAATATATTTCAAAAGAATCATCCTACTAGAAAAGGATAACCATTGGAAGGTCCAATGGCTCACCCTCGTGTGAAATTTATCTAAAATATTTTTCCAATGCTCTCTTCTAACATTACCAATAGATATGGGAGTTCTCAAGTAATCTATCAACAAGCTCCCAATTTGGAAGTGAATAATATAAATTTTGTGTTGAATAGCCTTAGGAGTATTGAAGAAGAAACTACTTGATTTTCCTTCATTGATTTTTGTAAGGAAGCTAAGGTAGCAAAAAAAAACTTCCTACACTAATCTTGAGAGGAGGATAATGCAAAACTTTATAGATATTTACAACAATTAGAAAAACTTAAACAAAAATAAACATAAATATCATGCATACCACAACATAGTGATTTACATGGGGAAAAACCTTTTGGGAGAAAAACCACACTCTAAAAGTTTCCCAATATATTATTCAGAAATCACCAAGATTACAATATACTTGCAGAGCAAGCTTCTCATAAGAGTATCACCAACCGGAGATCCAGAGGCAACACAGTTGCTATTAGACTCTCATAATACATCACAATACACAATTGTAATACAATGCCTTGATAAAATAGGGTTTACTTATATGGAAAGTCAAGCTAATAAAATATCAGTCATCAGATCTAAGTCCTAATGATGAATGGTCCAGATTTACAATAATAAAATACATAAGATTTTCCTTTTGGGGGTTCTTCCCTCGAGCCCCTACCAAGGCATGCGGCCCCCAGACCCCTCATCGAGGGGATGATCCCCATGAACCCCTTGCGGGGGTAACCCCTTGTTCCCCCTCATCATTGATGTATCAATAGTACCTTATGTAATTGCAAGGTTGAGACACATTTTTCCCAATAATTGTTTGACCCAAAGAAAACAAGTAAATGTCCAATACCCTTATAAAGTTAATTGCCTCATCATTTTTAGCCATACCCATCAAGACAATGTTATCAATAAATTATAAATAAGTTTGTGAACTAAATATTTTGATCATAGGACCAACCTTGAATAATTTTGACCAATTTATGATACTTCAATAGTCTACCTAAACCTTCTTCCATTAATATGAGAAAATGAGGAGACATAGGGTCTCCTTGTCTTAGAACTTTAGATGCATAAAAAGGGGCTAAAGAGATATCATTCATAAGAAAAGAAAAGAAAAAAAGGAAGTTGAGGTCACACAAATAATTTAACCCAGTCAATCTATTATGAGTTGAACCCAAAATAAAATAAAATATCATGAAGGAAAGACCAACTAACCCTGTCATATGCCTTAGACATGTCAAGTTTAATGAACACGACCTTCTCTTTAGAAGCAACCATAGAATGAACAACTTCAACCATAGCCACAATACCATCTAAAATATATATTCATTTTATAAATCTTCATATCTCAGGATAAATTAGAGGACCAAACACTTTTTTACTATTTCTACAATATTTTTTGAGATTATCATATAAGAAATATTGTAGAGAGAATGTGAGGAAAAAATCCAAAGATGAGGCTCCCTCTTTCTTAGCAATAAGAGCTAAATAAGTGGTGTTAATTTGGATTTGAGCATCTACTTATTTTTTTATGATTCTCTAACCACCTCTAATAAATCAAACTTCAAAATATCTCAAAAAAATTAAAATAGTTTTTGTATGGAAACCATCAAGACCAAGAGCTTTACCTTTCTTCATTTGGAACACAAAACTTTCCATCTCTTCCAAGGATATTGATCCAGAGCAGTCTGGGGATGTTCCATGGTAGTCCAAAGGTGACAAAATTGTGAAAACCAAAAAATCTATTTTTTTAGGTTTTCTCGGTATTTTCTAGGTTCTAGTAAATCAAATTTTCGGAGGTCTTCAAAGTCGAATTTGGATTCAAAAATTTCATTGGTATCTTAAGAAGAATAGTGGAGAATTGGTCTTAAGGAACTGAAATTATCCTCTTGGGGACCTTTCCAATGAGGAAAATAAGTCATCAATTCAACCAACAAGCAATAAGTTAGAACCCCGCCAAGTTGGGGTACCTAAATTTACAAGTTTTTTGAAATTTTTTAATTTGGTATTTGTTTTTATTCTGGAAAACTCTTAGTTTCAATTTTTTTGTATTCTATAGACTATTGGAATTCCAAATCGATGTATAAAACTCATTTTTGGATAAGTTAATGGGACGTTTGGACGCAAACAACTCTTTTGTTACGAGTTATGCAATTATCCATTTGTCTACAATACTTGCAGGTTTTTGCTTACCTAGTATTGTAATTAGAATTCCTTGTTGAATTTAGATTATTGGTATTAGAGTGGGTATGCTCCTATATGTCACATCGCACATGGTCTGGTTATCGAAGGTGGGGATTGGAGACATATAATCCATCCATCTACCTCCCTTTGAGACGCAACCTGCCAAAGATGTCAGAACCAGAAACATCAGACCCTATCAAAACCATGGTGGAAGAAGCCATGAACAAACAAAGGGAAGAAATGATGATCCAATTCTCTTGAATCCTTCAAGATACCCAAGAATCAAACATAGACCATAAACCATTCAGCAACTAGACTCCATTCAAAGTGCAAGTGAATTTTGATATTTCAAATTTCAAAGAAAAAAATTGATACAGATGTTGTGGATGACTAGTTAACCAAGTTAGATAGATAATTCTTTGTAAATAATTTTTCTAGTGCCAAGAAGATAACATTTTCTCTCCTCAAATTTGAAGCTCATGTGAGGCTAGTGTGGGAAGGTAAACTTACCTCAAGAAGGAACAATTTTGTAATAGAGGAAGAACCTACATGGGGGGATTTTGTGGAATTAATCATAGAAGAATATTATCTTGAAGATACATATGAAGAAAAATATATGGAGTGACAAATAATTCGACAAAAGAAAGACCAAATAGTGCAGGACTACACCAATAAGTTTCATATTTTATCAGCAAATCTTGACATCCAAGATTCAAAGAAGCATCGAGTGTTGAAATACCAGAGTGGGTTGCATAGATACATTCAAACAAATATTTCCTTGAACTAATCATTGAAACATTGGGTAGTACTTATAAATATGCCAAGAAAATTGAGGATAAATGTTAAATAGGCGTAGGACAACTGAGAGGGGGGGGGAGTGAAGCAATTGTCACACAAATTCAAACTTAAACTTTATCACTTATCAAATCTTCAACCACACTATTTTGTTATTAAATATGAGCATGAAACAAAAATAACAGAAATTAAATCAACACAATGAACACCAGATTTTTACGTGGAAAACCCAATAAGGGAAAAACCACAGTGAGAGTTAACTCACACTATATAGTATTTTAAAAGAGGATCACTGCCAAAAGGACTCATTGTCCAAGTACAAAGGATCACTGCCTACAAAAAGGACTCACTATCCAACAAGAGGCTCACTTCCTACAGAAAGATTATACAAAATAGAGTAAGGATTTACAACCCAAAAAAATGAACTAGAAAGATGCACCTATTATGTGTTGATATAGTTCCGGATATGCTCACAACTGTTTCCTTTCTTATCACACCTATTCATTACTTCTTCACTATTTCTTCTATCACCTTTTTACAGGCTCACTGCACCTCCTCACATATACTCGTGCACACTCACATTTGCATACCCATGTCTATGTCACACCACACACACACTTATCAAACTCTTTGCCATATACTTATATATATCTGATCTCCATCGCAAGCACTAATTAGGTCAGTCTAATTAGATACAATTTATTTATAAAGGATATCAATAGTCGGCTCCACAAAATATTTTCAAAAATATTTAACCATTATTACATTATGTCGGCTTGGACCAAGAAATAGATTGCACATAAGTTTTCATATCAAATCAAAATTAACTTAACAAGTCGGCCAGGAATAGTTCTTCAATGCAACCAAAAGAATAATGTCACTTCATCATACAAGTGTAAGAGTATGAAATAACCTGATCATGCATGCCTTTAATGTCCATCAGTAGTTTCCCAAAACCACAACTAGGGATTATCAACCATGGAGAAGTGCAGACTAGAATACCGAACGGGCAACCAAAAATACTAGATCAACAACCGAAGAGGATAAGAACCGGTATAAGAGTACCGGACCCAACTACCAACATACTACCAACATGGTGACATCAATGACAACAAATAGATAACTATAGTCATTTTTCTAACAATCTCCCCCTTTGTCATTGATGGCAACATGTGAACAAAAAATATCTCTCCACTATCTCCAACACTCTCCATTCCAACACTCTCCCCCTTTGACATCAATGGAAAAGGGTGCCAAATATGAGTGTAAACATGGTGACATCAAAATTTCAAAAGATTTTCCAAAAAATTCAAAACTTTCAACAATCCAAATCATTCAAGTGAACAAAAAATTAAGTGAAGATGACACTCTTCACCTAGAACACCTTTTTATACCTTTCTTTGAGAACTAGATACAAATTCTTCCAGTTAAAAACAACATATTCCATTTTTGTGCATGTACTTTCCAATAACCCCAATAGAGTTGTTATCAACCTAGATTTGCACCCTGCAGAATATAAACTCAACAATCCAGTGTAACATGGGAAGACCTCTAAAGATGTGGGTCACTTATAGGCAGAGGTCAACCTCCAGAGAAGGTCGGCTTCCTATACTAGCAATATCACCTAACTACTAATTCTGTAAGGAAAAGGGAGAAGGAGAATTAATACAAATGAAATTAAATCCTATGGTGATGCACCACATTGATAAGAAATCATGAAATGAAAACAAGATGAACATACACTGGGAAACTTAATGGCAATTGTTTCACTTACTCAACATAACCTCTTTAGACTTATGTGTCATTCTTAAAAGGCTTGATCTACATACATATCTTAAGAAGGAAAGATGAATTTCATAGCTTTAAGGTATGAATGTAGACTTAGAAAAACACAGTTGAAAACTTGCATAATCTGAAAGAAAAGAGAGTAGTACAAAAATTAACACTAGCTTCCAAGGTAAACTTTATGTTGTATTCTAGATTCCAGTTGAGTTACAATGCATACATCAGCTGAGAAAGGATTGTTAAAAATCACTAACTCCTCGGAATGCATAATCCGAACTCCTTTACAAAGAGGCAAAAATGCCTTATATACAAAAGATGTGTCGGCCCCTTAGGGCTTACAAAATATCAGCCTTCAGAAAGATCTGCCCCTAAATCTTTTCGAATGAAATTAATGTTGCATTCAAGTGAGTCCCTACTATCCATGTTGGTGAAGAAATGCTCCAGGAATGACCTCCTTGATCTTTTGCAACGCCTGCATTAACTTTTTGTCTCATGTCTATCTTCGAACCTCCTTGCCGAGCTTCTTTGAATGCTCCTGGGCTTAGAGAAAATCCACGTCGCATTTGTTTAGTTAGTCATCTTCACAGGGGTCAAACTGCCACGGCTCTCCTATAGCTTCCTCCAATTGGTTGAACAGATGCTTCATGGGGCGCCAGATAGTCAAAGGTCATTTAGATTGAATCACATGTCAGTGAGACACTAACCGTGTCTCCCCGATGCGATTATGCCCTTCAGCGGTTATCGGCATAGCTCATGACAATTGGCAAGACCACATAGCGAGTTCAAAAGTTATAACGACATCCACAGTGGCTGTCACCCAGACCATCGGCAAGACTTTTCGCTTTCGGGAAGACCTCATGGCGAGCCCTCAGGAGTCATACCGATATCTCTTCCATCGCTTAGACCTTCACCCTTCGGCAAGACCTTTCACCGAGCGCATTCCGCTCTCCCCGAGCTCCTATCATTCCTTTCGATGAGACTCTCACGGGTCGGAAAGACCTCTTTCCGAGATCATTTCATTTCACCGAGCTCACTTCATTCAGCAAGACCCCATCGGGTCGGCAAGACTTCCCATCAAAGCCATCTTGTTTCGGCGAGAGCTCACATGGGTCGGCAAGACCTCATGCCAAAAACCCATCATTATACCGTTGTGCTCCTCCATTGATGAGACACTCATGTGTCGGTGAGACCTCTTGCCGAAGGCACAACCCTTCGCCAAGACCCTCTTTGGTCGGCAAGACCTCACCCCGACGACCACCATCTTACGCCGAAAGCATTCTGTTTGGTGAGACCCATTCTCGGTTGGGGAGACATCATAGCGAAGGAACAAGCCTTCGCTGAGACCTCCACTTGGTCGCCAAGACATCTTGGCGAACTCCTTTCTTTCACCGAGAGAATACCTCATTTCGGGGAGACATCGCTTGGTCGGTGAGACCTCATACCGAGGTCTTTTTGTTTCGGCGAGACCTTTCCTTGTCGATGAGACCTTTCATCGATGATGCCTCCCTTCACTGAGACCTCTTCTTGTTGGCCATACCTCTCCCTGATGACAACATCTCGCCAAGGGCTCCATTCTTTCGGCAGGACTTTGTCCGTTTAGCCAAACTTCCTATCGAGGTCAACTTTCCTATGCCGAACTTACTTCACTTCGGGGAGACTCCACTTGGTCGGCAAGACACCACGGCGAACTTTAAAACCTTCTCCGAGACCTATGTTTGTCAGTAGGACATCTCCCCGAAGGTAAACAACTCTCCCCGATGCTAGCCCAATGAATAACTATCAGTGTGACCTCTTTCTAGCGGAGAGATACATAAAAACTCCTGGCGACCCGAATGTCTTGGCGACCGGTGTATTCAAACAAATAGAACGCACTACTAGTCGGAAAGACAGTAGGAGGGTCTTGCCGACCTTCTTCTCTTATGGATTTTATGTCGAAATTGACTAAGGCGAGGCTTTCAAATAAACTTCCCTGTGAGGTAGCACCAGATAAGGACCTAACCCTTGATGTAAACGTCCCATTTGGCCTTTGAGAACACCTGAAACATAATCTGTCCTACCTGATTGAGCCCATAGGTGAAAAATTGGGCAACATTTCTAGCGACCTTTGCTAGATGTTTGCCTGCTAAGCATGGAAACCAGTAGCCTAGGCCTATCCATTGGGCACAGAGTCATTGGGAAAACTGAGGAACGAACTTGGAGCAGCCTTGCATATGGCTATAGCGCATTTGTAACTCAAGAAACAAGTCACTTAGACATTATTGAAAATAGGAAACTGCATAAGGGAAAACTATCTAACTGTGCTGAAACAACAGTTAGGGAAAACAAAGACGCATTTGAAATAAAACTAGCCTACCCTACTCTAACCAACAAAGAAGCTGGTCAAACAAAACCATTCACAGGATGGTTGAAATAGCTGCCTTTTCTCCTCAATATGCAGCAACTTACATGCATGATGGCAGCTAAATGAAGACAATATACTGAGAAATGTTCAACAACTTGATGCATTGTTTCTTGAAAAAGATAAAGAGATTCACTACCTCCTTAAATAGATCACATGTAATGTTACTTAAAAGAGGATGAGTGCGTTGGACATACTCATGTTCATTTGCAAGTGCATCCTTGATGACATTCTCAGTCATACTTTCATGTTTGATAATTTGTGCTTGTTTGGACTCCATGTTGGTTATATACCTGATAGGGCAGCCTCTAGTAAGGGAAAAGCTTGCACTTTCCTTGCTGATCTTTTGCTCATGAGCTGCCATTCTATCACCTTCCTGACTAGAAAGGTCTAATCTTTGTGGCTGAATTGGTGAAAAAAAGAAACCTCCTCAGTATGTTCATGCTTTCCCAAATGAACACTCATTTCTTCAACGGAGAATAGTGAAATGGCTTCCTCCAACACACTGTTAATCAATTCATTAACCTCGGGCTCTTTTACAGACCAGAATGGAAGCTACTTATAATTCTCATCATTACTGGAAGAATTACATTCTAATTCAGGCTTGTCCTTTTCATCGAAAGAAGACAGTAATTCAAGTGGTGATGAAATCTCAAGTTCTTCTATATAATGGAATGGAAGCTCCTCCAACCAGTTATGATTTTTCAAATTAGGTTCATGAGGTTTTTCCTGATGTTTCATCACTTCTTCAATCTTGTGAACCTATTGTTCCAACTTACCATGAGTGACAACTTCTTCTGATTCTTTGCCATCCAATGTTGAACAAAACTATTCAATAATACATGTGAACAACTCTTCGAAAAGCTCAACATTGGCTCCCTCATCCAGAACACGCTCAAGAACATCAAAATTCTCACCTTGGGGGATAGAATCAAGTTCAATTCCAAGCTTTTCTTCCTGAATTAAGCCTCCATTTTCTTGCTGATTATCACCTATCAACAACTCTCCAATGTCTTCCTATTGTTCAATCATTTGTTGTTGTTGCTTTCTATATTCCTCCATAGCTAGATGTAACAGAATTGGAGTTCTAATCTCCTCCATGGTGAATGAGCTTGAGTTAGTTTGATCAAGGGTTTGTTCCTCTTTAGCTGCAACATTCTGCTCTTTGAAACTCCCCTCAAGTTGCCTCTTTTGAAACTCCTCCATTAGTTGGTGCTGATAATCTAAGTAAGCTTGAGTATTTTGCACCTAAGCAGAGAGTAGCTTCATTTTCTCTTCTTTAGCATCTATTTCCTATTCAAGGCCTTCCTCAAATTGGATTATTTTTGCCACTCTCTCTTGATCATAAAAGTAGACTTGTTCAGCCACTTCTTGTTGTTGTATAATGGTACCTTGTTGCACCTTGATATCAACCAACATCCTAGAGAGACATGCAAGCACCTTACTAATATGATTAATCTTCATATCGTGAAGACCTTGACTTAGACCCCACAATGTATGGTCAATCTGTTGGAGCAGGTCCAATATGCTCTGGTATGGATGTCTTTGAGGCTAATTAGATAAATAATCATAATGGTTAACCTTAGAAACATCCTCTTGGGATTGATTTTGATCAAGTATTGATTGAGACATAGGCTGAGCCGGAGTGGGAGGGTGGGAAACATGATGAAAATGTTGATTAGTTGTTATTGCAAGGGGAATTGGGCCGAAACTAGCACTGTGGTTGGGTGAATGTGACTGATAAGGTGTAGGAGCAACATTCTCATGATATGGAGGGCAATAGTAAGCACTTTCATGAATATTGGGAATCTTTTTATTCAAAGAGCTGGTAACTCATAACTAACAGATTCTTTTGAGACATACCAACACTTATGCTTATGAAACTAGAAGATTTGAGCTCGGAGTCGCTAGGTGTTGTTTGAACTGCCTCCAAATGCTGACTGATACTGAGGTAGACACCAAATCCCTTAGTATGCTGAATTTCTTATTGATGCACTAGCTTTTCTGCTACTTCCTAAACTCAGAGTCGCCATGATATGCTAATATCATCAGTCTGAAATACTCGAAACTTACTAGCTGCATAGAAAAAAACCAGCATTAATATATACTCCTTAAACAGTTCTGATTCGAACAGTCCCACCGGGTGTGCCAAAAACTATTATCAACCTGGATTTGCACCCTGCAGAATATAAACTCAACAATCTAGTGTAACATGGGAAGACCTCTAAAGCTGTGGGTCACTTATAGGAAGAGGTCAACCTCCGGAGAAGGTCGGATTCCTATACTGGCAATATCACCTAACTACTAATTTTGTAAGGAAAAGGGACAAGGAGAATGCATACAAATGAAAATTAAATCCTATGGTGATACACCACACTGATAAGAAATCATTAAATGAAAACATACACTGGGAAACTTAATGGCAACTATTTCACTTACTCAACATAACCTCTTTAGACTTATGCATCATTCTTAAAAGGCTTGATCTACATACATATCTTAAGAAGGAAAGATGAATTTCATAGCTTTAAGGTATGAATGCAAACTTAGAAAAACACAGTTGAAAACTTGCATAATTTGAAAGAAAAGAGAGTAGTACAAAAATTAACACTACCTTCCAAGGTAAACTCTATGTTGTATTCCAGATTCCAGTTGAGTTACAAAGCATACATCAGCTGAGAAAGGATTGTTAAAAATCACTAACTCCTCGGAATGCATAATCTGAACTCCTTTACAAAGAGGCAAAAATGCCTTATATACAAAAGATGTGTCGGCCCCTTAGGGCTTACAAAATATTAGCCTTCAGAAAGATCTGCCCCTAGATCTTTTCAAATGAAATTAATGCTCCATTCAAGTGAGTCCCTGCTATCCATGTCGGTGAAGAAATGCTCTAGGAATGACCTCCTTGATCTTTTGCAACACCTGCATTAACTTCTGGTCTCGTGTCTATCTTCGAACCTCCTTGCCGAGCTACTTTGAATGCTCCTGGGCTCAAAGAAAATCCACATCGCATTCATTTAGTTAGTCATTTTCACATGGCTCAAACTTCCACGACTCTCTTATAGCTTCCTCCGATTGGTTGAACAGATGCTTCATGGGGCGCTAGATGGTCAAAGGTCATTCAAATTGAATCGCATGTCGGTGAGACACTAACTATGTCTCCCCGATGTAATTATTCCCTTCAGTGGTTATCGACATAGCTCATGATGATTGACAAGACCACATAGCGAGTTCAAAAGTTATAATGACATCCACAATGGCTGTCACCCAGACCATCGACAAGACTTTTCGCTTTCGGGAAGACCTCATGGCGAGCCCTCAGGAGTCATATCGATATCTCTTCCATCGCTTAGACCTTCACCCTTCGGCAAGACCTTTCACCGAGCACATTCTGCTCTCCCCGAGCTCCTATCATTCCTTTCGATGAGACTCTCACAGGTCGGCAAGACCTCTCGCCGAGATCATTTCATTTCGCCGAGCTCACTTCATTCGGCAAGACCCCATCGGGTCCGCAAGACTTCCCATCGAAGCCATCTTGTTTTGGCGAGAGCTCACATGGGTTAGCAAGACCTCATGCCGAAACCCCATCATTATACCATTGTGCTCCTTTGTCGGCGAGACACCCATGTGTCAGTGAGACCTCTTGCCAAAGGCACAACCCTTCGCCAAGACCCTCTTTGGTTGGCAGGACCTCACCCCGACGACCACCATCTTATGCCGAAAGCATTCTATTCGGTGAGACCCATTCTCGGTCAGGGAGACATCATAGCAAAGGAACAAGCTTTCCGAGACCTCCACTTGGTCACCGAGACATCTTGGCGAACTCCTTTCTTTTGCCGAGAGCGTACCTCATTTCGGGGAGACATCGCTTGGTCAGTGAGACCTCATACCGAGGTCTTTTCATTTCAGCGAGACCTTTCCCTGTCGGTGAGACCTTTCATCAATGACGCCTCCCTTTGCCGAGACCTCTTCTTGTCGTCCAGACCTCTCCCCGATGACAACATCTTGCCGAGGGCTCCATTCTTTTGGCGGGACTTTGTCCATTCGGCTAGACTTCCTGTCGAGGTCAACTTTCCTATGCTGAACTTACTTCACTTCGGGGAGACTCCGCTTGGTCGGCAAGACACCATGGTGAACTTTAAAACCTTCTCTGAGACCTATGTTTGTTGGTAGGACATCTCACCGAAGGTAAACAACTCTCCCCGATGCTAGCCCGGTGAATAACTGTTGGTGTGACCTCTTTCTAGCGGAGAGATACATAAAAACTCCTGGCAACCCGAATGTCCTGGCGACCGGTGTATTCAAACAAATAGAACACACTGCTAGTCGATAAGATAGCAGGAGGGTCTTACCGACCTTCTTCTCTGATGGATTTTATGCCGAAACTGACTGAGGTGAGGCTTTCCAATAAACTTCCCTATGAGGTAGCACCAAATAAGGACCTAACCCTTGATGCAAACGTCCCATTTGGCCTTTGAGAACACCTGAAACATAATTTGTCTTGCCTGATTGAGCCCATAGGTGAAAAATTGGTCAACAAGAGTAAAAGAGGGTGACCAATCTACAACAAAGCATTGTTTCTCAACATCTTTAGCATCAACAAGAATTTCAGAAAGATGCTTTCAC
This sequence comes from Sequoia sempervirens, assembly GCA_007258455.2. Classification (NCBI taxonomy): domain Eukaryota; kingdom Viridiplantae; phylum Streptophyta; class Pinopsida; order Cupressales; family Cupressaceae; genus Sequoia; species Sequoia sempervirens. The sequence continues at coordinate 20,717 of VDFB02014974.1, forward strand.
CGGACTTCGACAATTTCTTTAAGAAGCCAGAAGGTCTTTGCCACATCATCTCTCTATCTTTGTGTAATGATTAGTTCAGCTTGAAGTTCACCAACTCTTATCCTTTGCTTCCCTTCTTTATCTTCAAATATATCAAAATTATTTCCAATCTCATTCACCTCGGCTTCAATCGCTTCAATTCTGCTTCTAAAGTTGTCTACAGCAGCAGGCCACTGAAGATAATACTTGTAAACATTTGAAATTTATTTAACACGCTTCTTAGTTTCCTTAATCAATTCGGACAATCTTTGCATAGCCTTTTTGTGTCTCCTTTCAACTTTGATTCCAATATTACGTCCTTTCGGACCTTCAAGTAACATCCTTTCTTCAACAATCTCAATCATATTTTCTAGTAAGAAATTAGAAACAACATATACTTCAATACCTTTCAGGAGTAGATAATCCACCAGCGCATCATCAATTTTCAATTTTTCAATAGGCGAGGCAGCATCCCATAGTTCATGAATCTTCTTCATTTTTCCTTCAATTATCATAAGTTGGATGTCATTAGGATCAGGGGATTCAATACCAATCAGAGATTCTTTCTCCTTCTCATCTGAAATATCAATAATGTCTTCAGTCATTTCCTTTCTCTTTTTCAATTTCAGAGGGGAATCACTGATAACAACTTCCATTTTCCTTTTCCCAAAGGAAGATCCCACTTCGAATTGACTTAATGTAGATATACCGGAGCAAGGGTTTGCTCGCAAGGATGAGAAATACGATCTGCACATATTTTCATTATCTTTCAAAGACTCTAGATGTCTGTAAATTTGTTTTCCAATGGGGATACTAGATTCCCACATCACATTATCTATTCCCGGTAGAGAATTTAGAAAGTAAAACACTAGATATACCAGCAAGGATTCAAAATGAAATGGATAATTCACAACCAATGAAATTCAAACATTTTCAAGCAAGTTCTCAAGCAACAAGCTACATAAATCAAATTGTCTATTTTCCTTAACCATCATGTGGGCAATATGTATGACAATGGACAAAGTTGAGCTTTCATGATTTCTAAAATAAATTTTGTATGAGGCACCGTATGTAACATACCTAATGGCCGAATCAACGAGTGTATCAATCAATAGTGCTCTCTGATCTCCACCAATTCCAGTCATCTCCACCACATCTTTATACTTCACAGTTTTCTTTCCAGGAAGTTCTCTAACGCTGTATAATCTAGTGATCACTTCAATTGCATCCTTCGAGATCAAGTAGGGTCTATCCAAAACAATGTTTCAATCCTTAAAATAGTTCAACAAGAACAAGATAACTTCCTTATCTGTAACCCACAAAAATTCATTCCACAAATCCATCCCTAGGGTTTTTATATTCTATAATTCAACTTCGCTCAACCCTAGTTCAATTTCCTTCATTTTCCTATGATTGTATTCTTCTACTTCGACCCTTTTCAACTTTAGAGAGGTAACACCACACGAACCACTATCCATTGCTTAACTTTCTTGAAATTCAATGATACTACTTCAATTTTCTTCTTTCCTTATGCAAATAGACAGAGGGTTTCCAGATTACTTGTATCAATCTTCAAATTCCCTTTAAAAACACTTTGAGCACACCTCAAGAGTTTCACATAGCACCTTCCAACAATTTCAGATGCACAATTAACCAAAAACATCACAAATTTCTACTTAACCACCGTTGAGTTTTCCCTAAGCGCATTAAATGTGGCAAACACAAAAAGCTACTAAACACACACTTCACTTAGCATAGAAAACCTTCAAATGGACCACAAATCTTCATACCAACATATTTGTCTCTGGTTCCTTTTCCAAAACCTCTGAATAAACAATCTTCTCCTTCTAACCATGTGCCAGCCTTTGACACACCGTTCTTCCAGGGGTTTTTTATGATTTTCTGATAATGCTCCCCCTAAGACCATGCTAGGTCTACATTTCAAACAAGTCATCTATATTGGATGAGGGTACAGACACATCAGGAGTCTCAAATTTCTCTTCTTCTTCTTCTTTCTTCTTCCATGTCTTTTCCATCTCTTGCTTCATGTCTTCTTTGTCAATCTTCTTTACTGGTTCACTCTTTTCTTCCAGAGAAGAATTCTTTTTTCCTAGAGAAAAATTGATACTTATGAAATATTTCTTTATTGTAGTCCATTGAGAAATTTCTTAAATTATTTTACTTTTGTGCCTTTTTTAATAAAGGGATGGATAAATTTGTTATGAAGCACCTTATTAGAAGATTCGTAAATCAATTTGGAATGACATATACATCACATATATTAGATCAACTGAAGATTTTAGGTTTCCAGCAAGCTACTGATGCAGCTATTTCATTAGGAAGGATCCACTTTGAATTTGATAAATGTATTGCTTGTGAAGTATGCGTCCGTGTATGCCCGATAAATCTACCTGTTGTGGATTGGAAAGTCGGAATAGATATTGGGAAAAAACGATTGGAAAATTATAGTATTGATTTTGGAATTTGTATCTTTTGTGGGAATTGTGTCGAATATTGTCCCACAAATTGCCTGGCGATGACTGAAGAGTACGAACTTTCGACCTATGATCGTCATGAATTAAATTACGATCATATTGCTTTAGGACGTTTACCTATATCGGTTGTTGAAGATTTAACAATTCAAACAATTCCGAGCTCAACATATTAACTTAGTATGTCTGAAGAAACTACGGACAAATTGGATTATTCAATCACTTCTACGATTATTCAGATTGAGTTCCGATCAAAGAGTATCTGATAAATAAAATACTTTTTTTACGAGTCGTGAATTATAAATCCTATTGACATTTCATGAATAATGTCACATGTATGATTGATCAGAATCTATTATTGAACTATAGATTAATGAATCAGTGCCCATATCAAATGAAATATTTCAAGTAGTCCTTTAATCGATAAATTTGAATTAGAGAGAGTAGGATAAACGATTCGCATTTTTGTTAAATAATCTAAAAATTCAATTTTAACTTCTATGCCCATATCAACTTGCTTGTAGTCCTCAATTAAAAATCGCATTTTTTTTGTTAAATCTTGGAACCGACGACTTACACAGAAGAGAATTTATTCAAAAATGAGTAAAAAGGAAATATGAATGAAAAGAAAAAAGAAAAAAAAAAGGATTTAGAATTATAAGAATGAAAATTCTTTCGATTGCGACCCAGAGTCTTATTCCCCAAGATCTCTGTGACACTAAACAATAGATCATAAATCATGGCGGAATGTGGGCACATATTCATTTTTTTTTTATCAAAGATTATTATCGAATATAATCATATATAATCGAACTCCATTGTCTTTTCAATTTGCTAGAAAGACATAGCATCAATTTGATACTATGTTTCTCATACGGAATCCATTGCATTGCTGGACATATGGACAACTGAGCAACCTTCAGTCTTCGATTCGAATTAGACTGCTAGAATAAGGACATAAGGAATTGAAAGTATGCCCTTCATAATCTCTCTATAAAATATTTTTTATATATTTACATTGAGTATATAAATATTCATTTACATCCAGAAAGCTGTATGCCCTGAGAGAGGCTTGTACAGTTTGGGAAGGGATTTTTACAAATTAAAGGTCTACTTCAACCAATATACCTTTAGGCACGACTATACATAATGTCGAAGTACAAGTCGGAAAAGGCGGACAATTAGCTAGAGCAGCGGGTGCTGCGGCAGAATTGATCGCAAAAGAAGGTCGATTGACCACATTAAGATTACCATCTGGGGAGGTTCGTTTAATATCTGAGAACTGTATTGCTATCTTGTTAGAAGAAAGTCTCATGCACGGTTCTGAATGAGAGAAAAGAGGGAGAATTCCTCTTTTCGACTCTAACTCCCCCACTCCAGTCGTTGCTTTTATTTCTGTTATTTCAAAAGTAGCTGCTTCAGCTTTAGCCACTAGAATTTTTGATTTTATTTTTTATTTCTCATTGAACGAATGGCATCTTCTTTTGGAAATATTAGCTATTCTTAGCATGATATTAGGGAATTTAATTGCTATTACTCAAACAAGCATAAAACGTATGCTTGCATATTCATCGATAGGTCAAATTGGATATATCCTTATTGGAATAATTGATAGAGACTCAAATAATGGATATGCGAGTATGATAACTTATATGCTGCTCTATATTTTTATGAATTTAGGAACTTTTGCTTGTATTGTATTATTCAGTCTACGTACAGGAACAGACAACATTCGGGATTATGCAGGATTATATATGAAAGACCCTTTTTCAGCTTTGTCTTTATCTTTATGTCTGCTATCTCTAGGAGGTATTCCTCCACTAGCAGGTTTTTTTGGAAAACTTTATCTATTTTGGTGTGGATGGCAAGCAGGCTCCTATTTATTGGTTTCGATAGGACTCTTTATGAGTGTTATTTCAATATATTATTATCTGAAAATAATTAAGTTATTAATGACTGAACGAAACAAAGAAATAACTCCCCACGTGCAAAATTATAGATTATCTTCTTCAATCTCAAAAAATTATATCGAATTTAGTATGATTGTATGTGTAATAGCATCTAGTTTACTGGGGATAGTAATGAATCCAATTGTTGCAATTGCCCAGGATACATTATTTTAGAGTATTTATATAAACCTTTTTCTTACTAACTGAAAAAACTAGGATTTGCCCTTATATTCTTAAAATGGCAGGGAATAGGCTGAAATTATCAGATGAACTTCTAATTACAAAATCAACTTGATCGTTAAATTAGAAGTTCATTTTGTACCATGTAATATACATTTTCATGGAATTGATGGAAGCTATTCCCCATGATCCCATTAATATGACCTAGTGAGTTCGGCTACAGCGGCCCGGGTGCCTAATTTCTTTTTATCCAAGAAACGAGCCGCATTTTTGCTCTTAGAAAACCAAGGAGCTAGTGGCAGTTTTTGGACTTTATATTTTGGTTTCCAAACTCGAAAATTTTTCCCCATTTCTGGATATGGCAATTTCTCTGTTTCGTTCTCTGGTGTATCTGCTTGCTTAGTTTCTCTTTTCCCGAGTTCTTCGGGTCTTCTACCTTTTCTTTCAAAGCGTTCTCTCTCTTTCCGGCGTTGTATTTTGGGGTTTTTTTCTTTCTTCCGTTCTTTCGGGTTACTCTTGGCTTCTTGTGTTGGAAGCCTCTTTTTCTTCTTCTTATTCAGTGAATCCAATTTCGATTTCACTTTATCCCACGCATTCTTATCACCCCTGGCATTTATCTTAGCATCTCGTTCCAAAATGAGGTTTTTTATCTTTATTCGTATTTCTTCTTTTTTAGTATTTATCTTCTCGAGATTTTTTTCAAGACCATATATATTATCAAAGTCTCGAACTAGAAAATCATTTGGCGTAGTTTGGTTTTTTAGGGGTGATAGTGGAAAAGTTGACAGATAAGTTACCTTTACTGCCACTATACAAAACCGTACATGAGAATTTCACCTCATACGGCTTCTCGTTCAATTCTTTTGAAGTAGGACATTTTTGTTTTTCGAGTATTCCCTTTCTTCATTATGAAAACTTGATTAGACAGTTTTCGTGTTTTAACATGAATGATTCTATATATTCCATTTTTTTTGTAACAAAATAACTATGCGAATCCTTCGGGATTCATTTTTCTTTCTCTATTAAAAAGAATGAGAATGACAACCTTTTTTTATCCATTATTAGTAATATGCTCATTTTTTATTTATATCTCGAAATATCATTTTTTTGAATCACAAATTAAATTCAAAATTGACGGGTTAATGTGAGCTTATCCGTGTAGTTATCCATTATTTAACTAGGAATCGATTTGATAAAAGATTTTGACTTTCGTGCTTTGGTTTGGGTGGCATGGTTTGGCTGCTCAGGATTATTTCGATGGCCTATGATAAAATGTATCAATAGAATATATTCTTCGTTCCGAGCGGCTGTGCCCGCCAATCGGCAATATAAACTGAGAAAGTCTAGGGAAAAACAGTTCTTTTTTTAGTTAGTTAATTACTTAACTATGCTGCTGGCTCAATTTTTTATTTTTGACTGAATTGCTAGTATTCAGTCATCTTGTTTATTTGGATCGAGAGAAAAATGATAACTCAATAAGAAAAAGATTGTACTACGATAGAAGATGGTTCCACTTGTATCTATCTCTCTCCCCTCTTGATTAGAATTTTGCATATTTCAATTTCATAATAGCTTCCGCAAGGAATCCTGTCTCTCTATTGCAACAATTGGATATACGGATCATGGGGAAGTTAATTTCATTTGAGCAAATAATTGTAATGGCTCTCGCTTCCACAGGTGACTTTATCGCTAGAATACATTCATGTCGTTTTAAGAAGAAGATCAAGGAGTATCATTCATTATAAATGCAACTTATCCAAAATATTATACTGTTTCTTTCTCTATTTTGTTTTAATATTATTTATATCGTGTATTTACAATAGTATAGCGAATATAAGTTATGCTATGAACTTAATGACTTCTATAGCACTTTGAATGTGAACGACCGAAGTGTTATTCCTCTTATGAATAAAAAGGAATCGATGAATAGTGGAATATTCTCTTGATCAAATAGTCACTATGTTACTATTCCTATTTTGTTTTACAAGAAAGAAAGGATAGCAAGCAGGGTTGACTTCAATTATTTTCCTTAAAATGAAAAATTGAGGTAATATAAGAAATTTCTCAATGGACAAAAGAAATATTTAATAAATCAATAAGTGGAAAAATTTAAAACAAAACCGAGATAGGATAAGATAAGAAGAATTAGCAGAATTAATTTACTTATCCTTAAATCGGGGTTCTTCTTATCCTATCTCGAATTTAAGAAAATGAAAAAAATTGCAATAGCAGACGGTATGGGCATAGGTAGAAATGTGACTAGTTATTGGCTCAGCAAGTTGAAGACTTCCGATCGTTATCCATTTACTTCCAATTTCATTGGATGAATATCTATTTATCTCGACAAAATAGCATCAACAGCCTCTAGTCGTGTTCTAGCTCTTTTGAGGGCTACATCAGCCTCGATTGCTTGTCTTTGCCTTCAGCTCGCGCACGATCAGCTTTAGCTAATCTAAAACTTTCCTGAGCCTCTTGAAGATCAATATCAATACCTCTTTCTGCATTATTTACCAATAATGTTATTTCATTATTGTCTATCTTGGCAAAACCGCCCATCAAAGCCATAGTTGACCACTGGGCATTGAGTCGTATTTTCATGACTCCTATATCCAAAGCTGTTACAATTGCAATATGGTTGGGTAATACACCCATTTGACCATTATTAGTAGTTAGTATTATTTCTTGAACTTGTGAATCCCAAACAACTCGATTGGGAGTGAGTACACGAAGATTTAGGTTCATTTTGTTTCTTTAAATTTCTTTTAAGTTCATTGGTTCTATTTGTTGTCTATTTCAAGTTCTCTAAACTCCCACATTTTTCTAATCTGTTTTCTCAGTATATTCGGAGGAAAAAGGTCATCAAGTCTTTTGGCGTTCTTGACCCTTCTTTTGATATCTGGGAACAACCAGAATTGGAAGTAATAATACGAGTTCTTTTTCATTGTTGAACGCTCTGAACTCTTCAACTTCTTCTTCTTGGCAGAATCGGGGTTCTTCTTATCGCGATTCTTCTTCTTCTTATTGGAATAAGAAGGATCCCTCATTTTTTTAAATTTGGCAATAGCTTGATGATCTGGTTCTGGGATATATTGGACCGCGGGTCCGTTATTATCTTCTGTCATATGATCCAAGTAACTGTATGCTAAAAGTTCATATCTGTGGCATTTGATCCTATTTTGTAATCGGGTTAGAAAAGACACAAATTCTTCTTCTCCCAAAAAAGATGCAAATTCACTCCATCCCATAATATTTCAGTACCATGTTGTGAAAAAACATGGAGGGAATAGACGATAAAAAGATATTTTTTATATTTTGTAAAAAAAAAGTGAAAATTCAATCCCCCCCAATTGATTGAACAAGCCATAAATAAAATGAATACCAATTGTAATTTCACAAATAAATTATCGTTCGTAATAGTCTATGACTAAGTATGAGATGAATGAATTTCACAATGATTCTGATTAGATAACCTTACATTATCTCTATCGGTCTTTAGAACGAAAATTTATTATATTTCTTATAAAAATTTCTTATGAAATATTTCTTATAAAAATTTCTTTTGTCATTGAAATTTCTTATATTACATTTTTCATTTCTTAAATTGCTTGTATGATTTTTTCTTTACGTTTCTAAGAGGAAAAATTGAGGTGGTACTTGCCCTAATAATTGTTTTTTTTTTTCATTGATTCCTTCCATGCTTACTATAATTAGTTATTTTGGTTTTTTATTAGCTTTGCTTATTTTCACCTCAGTCCTATTCATTGGGTTAAGCTGTATACGACTTATTTGAAATAAAATAAAACCCTAAATAGGAATTGAGATTCCGAGTCAATTTGAGGTACTATATAGATTAGCTATGAATCCTTACCTATTCTTTTTTAATAAATAAAAATATGATTGAAGTTTTGTTATCGGGAATTGTGTTAGGTCTAATTCCTATAACTTTGGCTGGATTATTTGTAACTGCATATTTACAGTACCGACTCGGTGATCAATTGGATATTTGATTTAGGACCATATTATGGTATGAACGGGTCTCCTACTGATTCTGAGGGATCAGATCCCATTAGCATTATTCAAATGTAATGGAAATGAAATATGGAGTGCTTGACGATGATCATAATGACCATTATTTTGGTTCTTTTGATGATAATCGTTAAGATAATGAAATCGATTAATGATTGCTCTGCGTTTGCGTAATCTACCAATCGTAGGCCTAGGGAACTTGAAGGTCGGTCCAACTTTTTCTTCTAGCATAGAAAAGCTTTGCAACATTTACAAATACAACGAATTATTACGTCCAATAGGATTTGAACCTATACCTAAGGTTTAGAAGACCTCTGTCCTATCCATTAGACGATGGACGCTTTATTTTCATTATTTTTCCAAACATCAAAAGGGGGATTTATAAATATGGTCATTATTTTCAAATGCTTTATACTTTATCCAAACTCAAGAACAAAACGTAGCGAAGGAAGGGGAAGACGATGCAGAAGAGGACCTCGTAACTAAAGATATACATGTCTTTAGTTACCCATATGAGGGGGATTTTCGTAGATGTTTAGTCAAAGGGGCCGTCCGTTTTCAGAGCCGTAAAGTTTCAGTCTTGAGCCATTGGATACCTCGACCACAGTCTCCTCATTTCGCGAGACTAGAGGAGATGACTCAAGAGACACATAGCAAACCTAAGAAATTAGTTGTTAAGAGAAAGATTACAACTTCAAGATTGATGGGATTTGTTGAGCAATTTGTAGAAAGGAAACATAAAAGGCAAGAAGAGCAGCGCCGTCAAATGCAACAGGCCTTCGATTGGGAATTGCTTCACTATCTAAGAGCTTGTATTTTATTCACTCATGCATATCTTAGAAAGCGACTCTATTTCCCTCCATTGATAATAGTGAAAAATCTCGGCCGCATTTTATTATTTCAGGCCCCTGAATGGGAGCAGGATTGGTCCAACTTGAATAAGGAATTTTATATCAAATACAGTTCCACTGTAAAGTGCTTCTTTAAGAAGCTAATCCTCCATTCGTCCATATTTCAAGAAATAGAATTTCTTGTATCTCATTTTCGCTCCAATAGGAGTGAATACTGTAATTGACATTTTGAACAGGGACAAAGTCAGCATCTATAGGAAAAATTCCATCCTTAGAATTGTAATTATTTGGATTTTGGATAATATATCCGCGACCTTTTTCAATTTGTAATGATATATCTAAGGTAATTGATTTATTTATGTTAGCTATATGTTGTGTAGTATCAATTATTCTCACAGAAGGTGGTAACATTATATCTTGAGCGGTTACTTTTTTGGTCCGACAACATGGATACATCCTTCTCGAATTCCGTACGCATCACTTCGAAGTACAATTTCTTTCAGATTCATCAAAATTTCATGTATTGATTCTTCAATACCTATTATCACGGAATATTCATTTGATATATTTTGAAATTGAGCACGTGTGATACATGTTCCTTCTACTTCTCCAAGTAAAACTCTTCTTATTGCACTACCTATTGTATTAGCTTGACCTTTGCGAAGCGGAGATAGAGTGAAATGACCATAATTAAAACGCTTATTCTCTATTCTGAATTCCATGCACTTCAATTCTGGTATCTTAATTGAGATTGCTATTTTATTTTGATTCATAATATTATTTAAATAAATAATTTAATCATTTCTTTCTCTTTCAATTTATTCAATTCTTACACACGTCTCCTTTTGGGAGGTCTACATCCGTTATGTGGCATAGGAGTTACATCACGTACAGAAGTTAATTGTATGCCACTTTTAGCAATGGCTCGTAATGCTGTTTCTCTCCCCGGACCAGGGCCACTTATATCTAACTTTATGCGCTATAAATAATAAATAAATGGATTCACTTTTTCCATATGCCTTTTTCATTTTAAGGAAAATAATTGAAGTCAACCCTGCTTGCTATCCTTTCTTTCTTGTAAAACAAAATAGGAATAGTAACATAGTGACTATTTGATCAAGAGAATATTCCACTATTCATCGATTCCTTTTTATTCCTAAGAGGAATAACACTTCGGTCGTTCACATTCAAAGTGCTATAGAAGTCATTAAGTTCATAGCATAACTTATATTCGCTATACTATTGTAAATACACGATATAAATAATATTAAAACAAAATAGAGAAAGGAACAGTATAATATTTTGGATAAGTTGCATTTATAATGAATGATACTCCTTGATCTTCTTCTTAAAACGACATGAATGTATTCTAGCGATAAAGTCACCTGTGGAAGCGAGAGCCATTACAATTATTCGCTCAAATGAAATTAACTTCCCCATGATCCGTATATCCAATTGTTGCAATAGAGAGACAGGATTCCTTGCGGAAGCTATTATGAAATTGAAATATGCAAAATTCTTTCATTTCTGTTCAGTGAAAAGAAAGAGATCAGGAAATGGAAAACTACTGATATCTTCTACAATCCTTGTTTGATTGTCAATATGATACCAAGGGTATATTTGAAGTATACTAAGTATAGCTAGCCTTCTTCTAACATAGCAATATAATTTTGCTTAATATGAAAAGGGAGTAGGATAGAACGATTCTGCTACTGCCAGTTACTCCAGCTCTGTTTGATCAACTTAATTCATTTTCTTTTGTTGCTTTCTTTTCACTGAACAGAAATGAAAGAATTTTGCATATTTCAATTTCATAATAGCTTCCGCAAGGAATCCTGTCTCTCTATTGCAACAAGTGGATATACGGATCATGGGGAAGTTAATTTCATTTGAGCAAATAATTGTAATGGCTCTCGCTTCCACAGGTGACTTTATCGCTAGAATACATTCATGTCGTTTTAAGAAGAAGATCAAGGAGTATCATTCATTATAAATCCAACTTATCCAAAATATTATACTGTTTCTTTCTCTATTTTGTTTTAATATTATTTATATCGTGTATTTACAATAGTATAGCGAATATAAGTTATGCTATGAACTTAATGACTTCTATAGCACTTTGAATGTGAACGACCGAAGTGTTATTCCTCTTATGAATAAAAAGGAGTCGATGAATAGTGGAATATTCTCTTGATCAAATAGTCACTATGTTACTATTCCTATTTTGTTTTACAAGAAAGAAAGGATAGCAAGCAGGGTTGACTTCAATTATTTTCCTTAAAATGAAAAATTGAGGTAATATAAGAAATTTCTCAATGGACAAAAGAAATATTTAAATAAAATCAATAAGTGGAAAAATTTAAAATAAAAAAACGATGGGAATGGGATAAGTTAAGAAGGTATTAGCAGAAGCGAATTTGCATCGCCCAAATGAAATTTCTTCTTATCTATCTCGAATTTAAAGAAAATGAAAAAAATTGCAATAGCAGACGGTATGGGCATAGGTAGAAATGTGACTGGTTATTGGCTCAGCAAGTTGAAGACTTCCGATCGTTATCCATTTACTTCCAATTTCATTGGATGAATATCTATTTATCTCGACAAAATAGCATCAACAGCCTCTAGTCGTGTTCTAGCTCTTTTGAGGGCTACATCAGCCTCGATTGCTTGTCTCTTGCCTTCAGCTCGCGCACGATCAGCTTTAGCTAATCTAAAACTTTCCTGAGCCTCTTGAAGATCAATATCAATACCTCTTTCTGCATTATTTTCCAATAATGTTATTTCATTATTGTCTATCTTGGCAAAACCGCCCATCAAAGCCATAGTTGACCACTGGGCATTGAGTCGTATTTTCATGACTCCTATATCCAAAGCTGTTACAATTGCAATATGGTTGGGTAATACACCCATTTGACCATTATTAGTAGTTAGTATTATTTCTTGAACTTGTGAATCCCAAACAACTCGATTGGGAGTGAGTACACGAAGATTTAGGTTCATTTTGTTTCTTTAAATTTCTTTTAAATCATTGGTTCTATTTGTTTGTCTATTTCAAGTTCTCTAAACTCCCACATTTTTCTAATCTGTTTTCTCAGTATATTCGGAGGATAAAGGTCATCAAGTCTTTTGGCGTTCTTGACCCTTCTTTTGATATCTGGGAACAACCAGAATTGGAAGTAATAATACGAGTTCTTTTTCATTGTTGAACGCTCCGAACTCTTCAACTTCTTCTTCTTGGCAGAATCGGGGTTCTTCTTATCGCGATTCTTCTTCTTCTTATTGGAATAAGAAGGATCCCTCATTTTTTTAAATTTGGCAATAGCTTGATGATCTGGTTCCGGGATATATTGGACCGCGGGTCCTTTATTATCTTCTTTCATATGATCCAAGTAACTGTACGCTAAAAGTTCATATCTGTGGCGTTTGATCCTATTTTGTAATCGGGTTAGAAAAGACGCAAATTCTTCTTCTCCCAAAAAAGATGCAAATTCATTCCATCCCATAATATTTCATTACCATGTTGTGAAAAAACATGGAGGGAATAGACGATAAAAAGATTTTATTTTATTTTTCTAAAAAAAAGGTGAAAATTCAATCCCCCCTAATTGATTGAACAAGCCATAAATAAAATGAATACCAATTGTAATTTCACAAATTATCGTACGTAATAGTCTATTACTAAGTATGAGATGAATGAATTTCACAATGATTCTGATTAGATAACCTTACATTATCTCTATCGGTCTTTAGAACGAAAAAATTTGTTATATTTCTTATAAAAATTTCTTGTAGAAATATTTCTTATAAAAATTCTTTTGTCCATTGAGAAATTTCTTATATTACCATTTCTTAAATTGCTTGTATGATTTTTTCTTTCTGTTCCTAGAGAAAAATTGAGGTAATTGCCTGACAAAAATACGTATCAATCATTGTTTTTTTTTTTCATTGATTCCTTCCATGCTTACTATAATTAGTTATTTTTGTTTTTTATTAGCTTTGCTTATTTTCACCTCAGTCCTATTCATTGGGTTAAGCAGTATACGACTTATTTGAAATAAAATAAAACCCTAAATAGGAATTGAGATTCCGAGTCAATTTGAGGTACTATATAGATTAGCTATGGATCCTTACCTATTCTTTTTTAATAAATAAAAATATGATTGAAGTTTTGTTATCCGGAATTGTGTTAGGTCTAATTCCTATAACTTTGGCTGGATTATTTGTAACTGCATATTTACAGTACCGACGCGGTGATCAATTGGATATTTGATTTGGGACCATATTATGGTATGAACGGGTCTCCTCATTTGGTCGGTGGGATGATGCTTGTTATTCAAAATATGACTAAAATGAAATATAAGATTATGACGATGATCATAATGACCATTATTTTGGTTCTTTTGATGATGATCGTTAAGATAATGAAATCGATTAATGATTGCTCTGCTTTTGCGTAATCTACCAATCGTCGGCCTAGGGAACTTGAAGGTGGGTCCAACTTTTTCTTCTAGCATAGAAAAGCTTTGCAACATTTACAAATACAACGAATTATTATGTCCAATAGGATTTGAACCTATACCTAAGGTTTAGAAGAACTCTGTCCTATCCATTAGACGATGGACGCTTTATTTTCATTATTTTTTCAAATACTTTATCAAAAAAGGGGATTTATAAATATGGTCATTATTTTTTCAAATACTTTATACTTTATCAACAAGAACAAAAGCGTGTGAAGGAGGACTGAGACCTAAATACAACTTCAAGATATACATGTCTTTAGTTACCCATATGAGGGGGATTTTCGTAGATGTTTAGTCAAAGGGGCCGTCCGTTTTCAGAGCCGTAAAGTTTCAGTCTTGAGCCATTGGATACCTCGACCACAGTCTCCTCATTTCGCGAGACTAGAGGAGATGACTCAAGAGACACATAGCAAACCTAAGAAATTAGTTGTTAAGAGAAAGATTACAACTTCAAGATTGATGGGATTTGTTGAGCAATTTGTAGAAAGGAAACATAAAAGGCAAGAAGAGCAGCGCCGTCAAATGCAACAGGCCTTCGATTGGGAATTGCTTCACTATCTAAGAGCTTGTATTTTATTCACTCATGCATATCTTAGAAAGCGACTCTATTTCCCTCCATTGATAATAGTGAAAAATCTCGGCCGCATTTCATTATTTCAGGCCCCTGAATGGGAGCAGGATTGGTCCAACTTGAATAAGGAATTTTATATCAAATGCAAGTTCCACTTCATAGAAAGAGATGCTTCTTTAGGCGCTAATCCTCCATTCGTCCATATTTCAAGAAATAGAATTTCTTGTATCTCATTTTCGCTCCAATAGGAGTGAATACTGTAATTGACATTTTGAACAGGGACAAAGGCAGCATCTATAGGAAAAATTCCATCCTTAGAATTGTAATTATTTGGATTTTGGATAATATATCCGCGACCTTTTTCAATTTGTAATGATATATCTAAGGTAATTGCTTTATTTATGTTAGCTATATGTTGTGTAGTATCAATTATTCTCACAGAAGGTGGTAACATTATATCTTGAGCGGTTACTTTTTTTGGTCCGACAACATGGATACATCCTTCTCGAATTCCGTACGCATCACTTCGAAGTACAATTTCTTTCAGATTCATCAAAATTTCATGTATTGATTCTTCAATACCTATTATCACGGAATATTCGTTTGATATATTTTGAAATTGAGCACGTGTGATACATGTTCCTTCTACTTCTCCGAGTAAAACTCTTCTTATTGCACTGCCTATTGTATTAGCTTGACCTTTGCGAAGCGGAGATAGAGTGAAACGACCATAATTAAAACGCTTATTCTCTGTTCTGAATTCCACGCACTTCAATTCTGGTATCTTAATTGAGACTGCTATTTTATTCTGATTCATAATATTATTTCAATAAATAATTTAATCATTTCTTTCTCTTTCAATTTATTCAACTCTTACACACGTCTCCTTTTGGGAGGTCTACATCCGTTATGTGGCATAGGAGTTACATCACGTACATAAGTTAATTGTATACCACTTTTAGCAATGGCTCGTAATGCTGTTTCTCTCCCCGGACCAGGGCCACTTATCATAAGCATGCAGCTACCAAATAATAAATAAATGGATTCACTTTCCATATATGCCTTTTTTTCATTTTTAAGGAAGCAATTTAAGTCAACTACTGCTATCAACTGCTTTCTTGTAAAAACAAAATAGGAATAGTAACATGAGCGTGCAGCTTTGATCAGAGAGAATATTCCACTATTCATGATTCCTTTTTTATTCCTTAAGAGGGAATATGCTGCCGGTGGTTCATTCAAAGTGCTATAGAAGTCATTAAGTTCATAGCATAACTTATATTAGCTATACTATTGTAAATACACGATATAAATAATATTAAAACAAAATAGAGAAAGAAACAGTATAATATTTTGGATAAGTTGCATTTATAATGAATGATACTCCTTGATCTTCTTCTTAAAACGACATGAATGTATTCTAGCGATAAAGTCACCTGTGGAAGAGAGAGCCATTACAATTATTTGCTCAAATGAAATTAACTTCCCCATGATCCGTATATCCAATTGTTGCAATAGAGAGACAGGATTCCTTGCGGAAGCTATTATGAAATTGAAATATGCAAAATTCTTTCATTTCTGTTCAGTGAAAAGAAAGAGATCAGGAAATGGAAAACTACTGATATCTTCTACAATCCTTGTTTGATTGTCAATATGATACCAAGGGTATATTTGAAGTATACTAAGTATAGCTAGCCTTCTTCTAACATAGCAATATAATTTTGCTTAATATGAAAATGGAGTAGGATAGAACGATTCTGCTACTGCCAGTTACTCCAGCTCTGTTTGATCAACTTAATTCATTTTCTTTTTTTGCTTTCTTTTCACTGAACAGAAATGAAAGAATTTTGCATATTTCAATTTCATAATAGCTTCCGCAAGGAATCCTGTCTCTCTATTGCAACAATTGGATATACGGAACATGGGGAAGTTAATTTCATTTGAGCAAATAATTGTAATGGCTCTCGCTTCCACAGGTGACTTTATCGCTAGAATACATTCATGTCGTTTTAAGAGATCAAGGGTATCATTCATTGTCTAACTTATCCAAAATATTATCTTGTTTCTTTCTCTATTTTGTTTTTAATATTATTTATATACGTGTGACTACAATGGTATAGCGAATATAAAATATTCTATAATCAAGCGAATAGCGTCTTTTTTTTTACTCTTCTTATTTAAGCACATTATTTTGATGGTAGGCTGGCGCAATTATTTTATGAAAATAATAAAAATATGTTTTTTATTATACAGGGCTATATTCATAGCTTGATTTATGTACTTATGGGAATCCATTATTAAATGGGGTTCTTGCTTATACGATTCTTCTTCTTATCGCGATTCTTCTTATTGGAATAAGAAGGATCCCTCATTTTTTTAAATTTGGCAATAGCTTGATGATCTGGTTCCGGGATATATTGGACCGCGGGTCCGTTATAATCTTCTTTCATATGATCCAAGTAACTGTACGCTAAAAGTTCATATCTGTGGCGTTTGATCCTATTTTGTAATCGGGTTAGAAAAGACGCAAATTCTTCTTCTCCCAAAAAAGATGCAAATTCACTCCATCCCATAATATTACCATGTTGTGAAAAAACATGGAGGGAATAGACGATAAAAAGATATTTTTTATATTTTCTAAAAAAAAAGTGAAAATTCAATCCCCCCCAATTGATTGAACAAGCCATAAATAAAATGAATACCAATTGTAATTTCACAAATAAATTATCGTTCGTAATAGTCTATTACTAAGTATGAGATGAATGAATTTCACAATGATTCTGATTAGATAACCTTACATTATCTCTATCGGTCTTTAGAACGAAAAAAGCTTTTGCTACAGCCAAGCATAGTAAAAAAGAACTGTACGCTATAAATAAATGGATTCACTTTTCCATATGCCTTTTTCATTTTAAGGAAAATAATTGAAGTCAACCCTGTCTATCCTTTCTTGTAAAACAAAGTTATTAAATAAGGATAAGTAATCGCTATACTATTGTAAATTTCTTTTTATCCTATAATCATTTTCTTTAGATAAATGTATTGCTTGTGAAGTATGCGTCCGTGTATGCCCGATAAATCTACCTGTTGTGGATTGGAAAGTCGGAATAGATATTGGGAAAAAACGATTGGAAAATTATAGTATTGATTTTGGAATTTGTATCTTTTGTGGGAATTGTGTCGAATATTGTCCCACAAATTGCCTGGCGATGACTGAAGAGTACGAACTTTCGACCTAAATTATTATAAGAACAAAAATTCTTTAATAATAAAAAATTTTTTATTATCTGAACAATGATTTATTATAAGTACTTTAATAATGGATTCATTATGGGCATAAATCAAGATTAGAATATCTTTTGTCCATTTCAAACTTATGATTATCTAAAGAAATGATTTAATAAAAACAAAGTTAAGATAAACTGTTCATACCAAAAGGATTGTATCCATTAATTAGTTGTGAAGAATTTAACCAAAGATAATCTCTTAACCATCCCATTAAGTAAGTGGAAGACTCATTAAATTGAGCTACATTTCCCTGCCATAAGGTGATATGCTTCCAATGCCAATAGAAAGTAACCCATCCAATGGTATTCAACATCCAGGAAACTGCTAAATAAAAAGCATCCCAGGCTGAAATATCGCAAGTACCGCCCCGTCCCGGACCATCGCAAGGAAAACTATAACCAAAATCTTTCTTATCAGGCATTAGCTTAGAACCGCGTGCATCTAAAGCACCTTTGACTAAAATCAATGTAGTTGTATGCAAACCTAGAGCAATAGCATGATGAACCAAAAGAGTTGGCATACAATAAGGTGGAAAAATTTATCCACTTAGAGTGGCATACAAGCAATTTAATAAATTTGAATTATCCTTTTCAGGTCCCCATCCACTTAGATTCATCGAACTTATGAATAAGAAAAAAACGTTGTCCTTATTTTTAATATATTGATAAGTCTAATATTCCGTTCCTTTCCATTTTGGAAATCAAAATGAAATACCTATAAATACCTATGTCTTCCAGAATTAGCAAGCAAAAGGTTTTTTGTATGAAATTGTATATTCCAAAATATTGAATATATATATATATATGTAATTCTAAAATATAGACATATGTTGGGATGTCTCCTAATTAAAAAGGAAGGAACCTATGGTCAATATTTGAAAAGTATTGAAAAAAAATCTTCAGAACATACAATAAATATATGTATTTATTGAGTTAATCACTCGGACGATTCACATCAACAACAAAGATATTAAACGAACCTCCCAAGCAAGATAACAGCTTCATTATGGGAATGATGCACTTAAAGCTTATGAACAAAAACAAATTGATTTAGACAGTCCTTTGTGGCTCCGATGGGGGAGAGAGATAGATACCTCTATTATTAATTCAGTAAACCGAGAACTTCCTATCGAAGTTCAGTATGAATATTTAGGTACCTTCTACGAAATCTATGATCATTTTCGAATAAGAAAAGGTAGAGTGGGGGAAATACTTAATAAATACATTCGAACAACCGTCGGTCGTATTCGTTTTAATCGAGAAATAGAAGAAGCTATAAAAGGCTTGTGGACTTATGATATCCGACAAGAAATGTCACTATTCAGAATTTAATGTTATTAATCTTATGATTCTTTCATTCATGCAGAGATAAAGATCAAGGGAGCCTCCCAGCTTAAACTCATTGCTGAATCCTGCTTCCAAAAATGGTGATATTTTCTTCTTATGGCACAACCTAATTTCGTCAAAGTGTCCTTTCCCTTTGAAGTGCCCTTTTTTAATAAAGGGATGGATAAATTTGTTATGAAGCACCTTATTAGAAGATTCGTAAATCAATTTGGAATGACATATACATCACATATATTAGATCAACTGAAGATTTTAGGTTTCCAGCAAGCTACTGATGCAGCATCTTATAGAGAGACGGTTTTCAGTGCTAGTGATCCAATCGCAAAAACGATTCCATAGGCTTGCGCTTTCGCGTCTTTCTAGAATTGCGGTCATGGTTATAACTTGGTTTTTTTAATCATTAAAAGCTCCCAAGCATACACATAAGGCTTGTTATTGAACAGTATAATATGATTCATATCTGTATGTCAACCGATATTTTGACATCTTTATGAATACTATAGAAATTGATAGTATCGTCCTCCATAAATTAGATGCTTATTTCACACACATATTGAAATACTTTTCAATACTCTATATCCGTAGATATTAATACCAGTATTAATGCGCTCTATTAGCATTCCTTCTTTCTTTATGATTCGAGGTAATAAATAATATTATTTATTACCCCCCCCCCTTTTTTTTGAAGGGCTGCTATTACACATACAATCATACTAAATTGATATAATTTTTGAGATTGAAGAAGATAATCTAAAATTCAATTTTAGCTTGATCTTTCCTTTATTATTCTTGCAAGATTTAGATACATGTCTAGGTTTGTTGCAGTTATAATAGATCACACTTTTATTATTGTTTTGTCTTCCATTAATCCTTGATCTACACTGATTTTCTTTGTGTCCAAATTTATTGCAAGCATAGTAGTAGCCATTAAAGAATTGATTCATTCTTCCTTCATTAACACTATTCCTCATCACCTGACTGATTGAACTCACTTGAGATCTGCATTCTATAGCCTTATGTCCAAACTTCCCACATTCAAAGCATTTTCTGGAAAGAGAACCAAAAAATTGGTTCATCCTACTTCTACATTCAGTTGCTCTATGACCATATTTGCTACAAGAAAAAAAAACACCATCAAAAGAGGGGCACCTTTGTGCATTGGGTTGTCTCATAGGTGGTTGTCTTGCAAAATTCTTTCTCTTCTTCCTCTTGCATTGATTCTTCTTCACATATTTAGAACATTCACCGGTATCAGCTCCTAAGCCACCTTTGTCTTTACATGGTTTTTGTCCTGCAAACAATTCTTCAAGTTTACCAGAGCTGGATCTGAAATTATTTTCACAGAGTTTAGCCTTCTCTAATTCCACTCTTAAGTTTACTATCTCTTGCTTGAGCCTAGTGCATTCATCTGACTTGTTCTGCATGATTGTATTCAGGCATTCTTCAATCTTCTTCTTTTCTTCTACTATCACCTTCAGTCCAATTATCTCTTGTTTTAGTTGTTCACTTATTTCTCTGTGTCTTTCCTTAAATTTATTCAACTATTCCTTCAATTTCCGAACACATTCATTTTCTTCATCAATATTCTCTTTCAAATCTCTATTTTCAGTTTCAACTTGGTCAAGATCCTTTAGTGTAGTCTGGAGCTCCCCTTTATCATTCATTATCTCCATCTTCAGGATCTCCCTCAAGTTGTTAGGATTTACTGGAGGAACCAAAAGCTCAGATACTAATTGTTAAATAGGAATAGGACAACTGAGAGGGGGGGTGAATCAGTTGTCACATAAATTCAAACTTAAACTTTATCACTTATCAAATCTTCAACTACACTATTATGTTATTAAATATGAGCATGAAACACAGATAACAAAAAGTAAATTAACACAATGAACACTAGATTTTTACGTGGAAAACCCAATAAGGGAAACACCATGGTGAGGGTTAACTCACACTATATAGTATTTTAAAAGAGCCTCACTGCCAAAGGAAGGACTCACTATCCAAGTACAAAGGCTCACTGCCTACCAAAATGACTCACTATCCAACAAGATGCTCACTGCCTACAAAAAGATTATACAAAATAGAGTAAGGCTTTACAACCCAAAAAATGAACTGGAAAGATGCACCTATTATGTGTTGATACAGTTCTAGATATGCTCACAACTGTTTCCTATTTTATCACACCTATTCATTAATTCACTATTTCTTCTGTCACCTTTTTACAGGATCACTGCACCTCCTCACATATACTCATGTACACTCACATTCGCAGACCCATGTCTATGTCACACCACACACACACTTATCAAACTATTCGCCATATACTTATATATATCCGATCTCCATCACAAGCACTAATTAGGTTGGCCTAATTAGATACAATTTATTTATAAAGGATATTAACAATCAGCTCCACAAAATATTTTCAAAAAGATTTAACCATTATTACATTATGTCAGCTCAAACCAAGAAATAGATCACACATAAGTTTTCATATCAAATCAAAATTAACTTAACAAGTCGGCTAGGAATAGTTCTTCAATGCAACCAACAGAATAATGTCACTTCATCGTATGAGCGCAAGAGTACAAAATAACCTATCATGCATGCCTTTAACATCCATTAGTAGTTTCCCAAAACCGCAACCAGGGATTATCAACTGTGGAGAAGTGCATACTAGAATACCAGATGGACAACCAAAAATATCAGATTAGCAACTGGAGAGGATAAGCACTGATATAAGAGTACTGGACCCAACTACCAACATACTACCAACATGGTGATATCAATGACAAAAATAGATAACTTTACTCATTTTTCCAACAATTTCAAACAAAAGAGAAAGAAAGATTACTTTACAAATAATAAATTCAAGGGTGAAAGCAGCAACAAAACCCCAAGGAAACAATCTATCACTAGCAAGTCCTCTTCTCAATCACCATTATGGAACACAGGAGTAAAAAAAAAAAAAGGATTCAAGTATGTGGTGTGATATTCACAAAAGTTCTCGGCATGATATGAATGATTATAGGGCTGCAAAAACTTTGATGACAGAAACATATGAAGCAAAGAAAAAGGTTGACATGTTTCCCACAGACCCCTTTGAATAGCAGAGTGGGAAAACAATTATTGAAGCAAATCCATATGCCACCATTGCCACTGCAAAAATGATACATCGAGAAGATGAGGAACGTCCATTTCATTCATAAATGTGGGTGAATGGAAAGGCTCTACACTTCATAGTGGAAGTGGAAGTTAGAAGAATATAATCTTTGCTAAAGTCGTAAAGAGATTAAATCTTAAGAATAAACTTCACCTGCAACCATACTCCATGGGTTGGGTGATTTAAGGAAGGGATATATAGGTAAACAAATAGTGTTGCTTTTCCTATTCCATAAAACCATTAAAAGATGAAGTTATCTATGTTGTAGCACCCTTGGATATATGTGATGTGTTGTTGATACAATGATATATATCAATTCCATGGTGTATATGAATCAAGGCCACACAGTGTTATTGTCAAGGTGGGAAAACAGAAGTATTGAATCCCTGAGGTAAGTCCTACAAAATTTGCTTCTTTAATTAGTGAAAAGAAATGTAGACATTTGATTATCCATACTGGATTTTTTGTACTATTAATGATACAATGATGTGAAATAGGGAGGTCTTCAAACCAAACAACACACTTTCAATCAACACAAAAACTCACCAAGTCTTAAAACTTCAACTTTCTCCTTATCACATCAAGCCTTCACTATCACCTTGTATTATTTCCACTTGAATGAATCGAGTATATCTTTTAGAGAAATTCCTTTCAACCCAGGACCAACAACTTTTCAAATACCCATTATGGCATACCAAAACATATCACAAAACCACAATAGGTTATTTTGGAACAACTTCATCAAAGCAAGGCACCTACGCTGTCCTACATGGCCAATTAAGTCACTTTTACAAAGGAACCTATCTCAAAACTTCTTCCCAACCAAAAAAATAAATGGGTCAACATTGACCAGACCTCAAAACCTTAGATTCCACAATTTTCATTAGAGGAATTAGCCTCCAAGAACCCTAACCATGAAACCCTCCTTTATCATAAGTTTCCCAAGGGTTTATTGAAAACCCATGCTCCAGAATTCCACACGGCCAACCAAGGCCTCAAACACACTTAGATATGCCTACAAAAACTTAAAAGTTCACCAAAAACCACTACCTCCAAGATTTACATACATTTCTACTCTCAAACCTCTTTATTTCATTAAAAAAAAACACCATTTCTCCAAACTAGGGCAACAAGCCCCAACCATCAAAGACCTCCCCTGCACACAAGAAACACCCACACACCTATTACTACTTAATAATACCCATTACACTGAGGTACAATGTTTACAGAAGGTGGAATGGGTCTGTTTGCTTGTTTAAAGCAACAAAACCCTTGAAAACCCTGTTTAGATCGTGTACAGAGAATAGGCTATAAAACCCTTATTACCTTATGAAATCAAACCCAAAAAAGTTAAAAATGCTCTTAGTTCATGTATGAATCCAATTCAAAGAACTTAAAAGATATTTCTCACAGTACGGGTCCGTACAAGACCCTGCAGCAACACTGTACCAGAGAAATTATAGAAATTTCAAGGGAACCAGAGATTTTATTGATACAAAATTTCATAAACCTTACAAAAAACCTTACACCAAGTTTCCAATAATTTATATACCTTTTCCCACCAAAAAATAACCTTCAAATTGACTAACAAACTTATGAATTCCAAATGACCGTTGGAATTCCATAATTTGCATTTTTACATCTTTTGCTTGACAACTTTTTACATTATTTTGCAACTTTAGCAATCTTTGCTCAAATGACACTTAACAAACAAAAATTACTCACAATACCATATATATGGTCTACAATGACCTTATTTTATGCAAAATGACACAAAATGAAATAATCTTGGATTTTCCTCTCTTTCTTCTCTTTGACTGCTCATAGTCCCACCACAAAAGTGCATGACATTTTGCTAGGAATCCTTGAGGTCGTTGTATCCCTGATAAGGTATTTTGTGTCATTTTGCATCAAATAAGGTCATTTTATACCATATATAGGGTATTTTGAGTCTTGTTAGGGGTTATTTGAGCAAAGATTGCTAAAGTTGCAAAATAATGTAAAAAGTTGTCAAGCAAAAGATGTAAAAATGCAAATTATGGAATTCCAACGGTCATTTGGAATTCATAAGTTTTTTAGTCGGTTTGAAGGTTATTTTTTGGTGGGAAAAGGTATATAAATGATTGGAAACTCGGTGTAGGGGTTGTTGTTGAAGGTTTGTGAAAGTTTAGATCAATAAAATCTTTGTTTCCCTTGAAATTTCTATAATTTCTATGGTACAGTGTTGCCGCAGGGTCTTGTACAGACTTGTACTATGAGAAATAGCTTGTAAGTGTTTTTAATTGGATTCATACATGAACTAATATCATTATGAACTTTGTGGGTTTGATTTCATAAGGTAATAAGGGTTTTATAGCCTATTCTCTATACACGGTTTGAACATGGTTTTCAAGGGTTTTGTTGCTTTAAACATGCAAACAGATCCATTCCACCTTCTGTAAACATTGTACCTCAGTGGAATGGGTAGTATAAGTAGGAATAGGTGTGTATATGTTTCTTGTGTGTAGGGGAGGTCTTTGATGGTGTGGGCTTGTTTCCCTAGTTTGGAAAAATGGTGTCTTTTTTTTTAATGAAATAGAGAGGTTTGAGAGTGGAAATGTATGTAAATCTTGGAGGCAGTGATTTTTGGTGAACTTTCAAGTTTGTGCAGGCATATCTAAGTGTGTTTGAGGCCTTGGTTAGCTATGTGGAAGTTTGAGCATGGGTTTTCAATAAACCCTTAGGAAACTTGTGATAAAGGAGGGTTTCATGGTTAGGGTTCTTAGAGGTCGAATCCTATGATGAAAATTGTGGAATCCAAGGTTTTGAGGTCTAGTTAATGCTACCCCATTGAGGTTTTTTGGTTGGTAATAAGTTTGGAGATAGGTTCCTTTGTAAAAGTGGCCTAATTGGCCTTGTAGGATAGCGTAGGTGCCTTGTTTTGATGAAGTTGTTCCAAAATAACCTATTGTGGTTTTGTGATATGTTTTGGTATTACTCTAATGGGTATTTGAAAAGCTACTGGTCTTGGGTTGAAAGGGATTTCCCTAAAATATATACCCGATTCATTCAAATGGCAATACAACAAGGTGATAGTGAAGGCTTGATGCGATAAGGAGAAAGTTGAAGTTTTAAGACTTGGTGAGTTGTTGTGTTGATTGAAAGTGTTTTGTTTGGTTTGAAGACCTCCCTATTTGACATCATATGACTAGAAGAAGAGAAGAAAGTCATAGGTAACAATAATACTATAGTAGCAACCACCTCTATTCAACAAAAATAAAGGTATACAATATTGGAAAAATATCATAATGTCTTCACTTCACCCATAGGAGTTCCTCTACACTATCAAGTGAGCATTCAATTGATATCATTCTAGGGACACCCTTACCAAATGGGCCATTATATAGGAGATTAGTATTAGAAAATGATGAGATCAAATGGTAGATTGAGGAACCAATTTAGAAAGGCTATATTTGACCAAGTGCATCCCCTTGTGGTAGTCTAATTATTTTGGTAAAAAAGAAAGACACCACATGGAGACTATGTATTGATTATCGTGCCTTGAACAAGATCACTTTGAAGAATAGATATCCAATTCCTCAAATTGACAATCTTCTGGACTAGCTACATGTGGCGAAGTTCTTTACAAAAATTGATTTGAAATATGCATGTCATCAAGTGCTAATTGATCCTGCAAATGTGTGGAAGACTGCCTTCAAATCCAAAGAAGGGTTATTTGAATGGCTAGTGATGCATTTTGGGCTGACAAATGCACCTGCCACTTTCATGAGGTTGATGAATGATATTCTTAGACCTTTCACTAACTCCTTCATGGTGATCTATTTAGATATTCTCATCTTTAGTAAGACATGGGACAAACATACAACATGTTGAATAGGTACTTTCAACATTGCAGCAACACAAACTCTGCCAATAGAGAAAAGTGTTATTTTGGATTGGAGAGCATCCAATATTTGGGATACATTATAGAAAGCATAGGTGTTCATGTTGATCTGCAAATATTGAGATCATAAAGGCTTGGCCTTCTCCTAGGAATGTCATAGAACTTCATAGCTTCTTTGGATTAGAAAATTTCTATCACAGGTTTGTACTTGGCTTCCCTTATTTGGCGTGGCCTATGAATCAAGTACTCTGAGGTGGAACCAAGGCAAATTTTGTTTGGATAGAGGTGTAGCAACATGATTTTGAGGAGTTAAAGAAGAGGCTATGCTCAACATCGGTCTTGGAACTTCTAGATCTACAAAAACCTTTTGAGATTGAAATAGATGCATCCGATTATGCCCTAGGAGAAGTTCTCATGTAGCATGGTCATCCAGTGGCCTATCATAGTGAAAAATTTTGTAATACAATTCGATGGTATCCCACATATGAAAAAGAGATGTATGCAATTGTGTGGGCCTACAAAAAATGGAAGCACTACATCCTAGGAAAAGAGACTATCATCCATACAGATCATAAACCCTTTCAATTTTTGTAGACACAAGGGAAGTTATAGAATGATAGACACCAAATATGGTTTGTATAATTGCAACAATTTCACATCAATATTCATCACAAAAAGGGAAACAATAACAAAGTTGTAGATTATTTGAGTATACCTCCAAGGCACTACTCATGGTACTCAACTCTTGTGGGAATGAAACAACAAGTTGGCCTGATCTGTATGCCATTGATGATGGTTTCTCTAAAGTCTATGCTTAGTTGACACAAGGTAAGAAAGTTTTTTATTTTTCATATGCAAGATGGTATTCATTGTTATATGGGTCATATATGTGTTCCTACAAAAGAAAGGGAAAAGATGATATGGGAAGCACATTATAGTCACACTACAGGACATTTTAGCATTGGAAAAACTCTTGTTGTGCTTCAAAGGTATTTTTATTGGCCCAAGATGCAAAATGATGTACCCTATATTTGGTCGTGTGTTGCCTATGTTATTGCAAAACCTGCAAATTGGAAAAGCGAATTGTATATGCCACTTCCTACTTCAGATAGACCTTGGAAATCTATCTCTATGGATTTTATGTTTGGTTTACCTACTACTAAGCATGGTCATGACTACATTTATGTTGTAGTGGATAGGTTTTCCAAAATGGCTATTCTGGTAGCTTACAAGAAAGGGATCTCTACAGATGATACTGCCAATCTATTCTTCACCCATGTTTGGGTGCACTTTGGGTTGCCACAGAGCATCATTTCTGATAGGGATAACAGGTTTGTTGGAAAGTTTTGGTCAACACTTTGTGTGATGATGGATACCAAGTTCACAAATTCTACAACATTGCATCCACAGATGGATGGAAAAACTAAGGTACTTAATCACATGATTTTCCACATCCTTCGTATGTACCATTCTCATCATACTCGTACTTGGGATGAGATTCTTCCATATGTACAACATAGCTACAATTGTGCCATACATGGTACTACTAGACATAGTCCATTGAGATTTGTTTAGGGAATCAATCTTTAGCTCCTTTAGACATTTCTCTTCCAGTCACTAAAACTGAACCATCATCACATGAAGAAAATGAGGTAGATAAACCTTCTAAGTTTGTTAAGAAAATGTATCATCTCCAAAAGAAATTTCATGAGATAATGTAGTGGGTCAATCAAAAATACAAGGATCACCATGATATCGTACACCACACCATTTTTAGGTGGGAAATGAGGTTTGGCTACATCTTCAAAAGGAGAGACTTCAAAGACCACATAAAAAACTCCATCCTTTGCAGTATGGAACATATCCTATTCTCAAGAAGGTTGGAGAGAATTTTTTTGAATTAAATATTCCACCATTTTTGGGGATTCATCCAATGTTCAATGTTGAATTGTTTCATCCATATTTGCCACCTCTACTAGACACTTCAAAAGTTGTTGATACAATTCATGTTGAAGATTTGAATCCTAAAACCATCACTCCATTGGTTACTGATCAAATTGTTGATGTTTAAATGTGAAGTCCCTTCAAGAACACAGATTTATTTGTATCATGTTGTCTAGACATGGTTGTACCTACATCAAGGCAAGTGGTTTACCAGTGAACAGATTGCCCAACATTTTCCACATATGTTGCAACAAGCTAGTGAAATGGGGCACATTATCTCTCAAGGGGGGAGGAATGATCTAGAGAAGTTTGAGGATGTTCTAGGGAAATCCAAAGGTGATAGAACTATGAAAAACTAAAAAATCTATTTTTTCAATTTTTTTGATATTTTCTAGGTTCTAGTAAATCGCATTTTTGGAGGTCTTTGAAGTGGAATTTGGTTTGAAACTCTTGTCAATCCCTTAATATGAATAGTGGAGCATTGGTATTAACAAACTAAAATTATTCCTCTTGGAGAGCTTTCCAACAAGGTAAAGAAGTTGTCAATCTGACCAACAGGCAACAAGTTAGGACCCCACCAAGTTGGGGTACCTAAATTTACAAGGTTTTTGCAATTTTGTAATTTTTTATTTATTTTTATTCTATAAAATTCTTCATTTTGAATTTTTTATATTTTGGAGACTTGGAATTCTAGATTGATGTATAAAATTCATTTTTGGATAATCTAATGGTACTTTTGGATGCAAACAACCCTTTTGTTATGATTTATGCAATTATCCATTTGTCTATAATGCTTGCAGGTTTTTGCTTACCTAGTATTGTAATTTGAATTTCCCATTGAATTCAAATCAAATATGGAAGCCAAAAGAGACGTATTCATGTCTTTAGAGACCAAAGAGGGGATGAAATCAAGGATGATCCTCTCCTCTTTGAAGGTGTGGGAATATTTCTTACCAAACAAAGAGGGAAAATGTGTATTATCCTCTTTGGATATATCCTAGAAAGAGGAAAATTATCACCCTATGTTGAGATGTGGGATGCAATAATATTCTTGCTCCTTTGATCTTTCACAAAATTATGAAAGAAATAAGTATTTCTCTTCTTCCTAAATCCAATCTATCCTAGATTTTTGTATCCAAAATATTTCTTCTCGAAGCTCCTATTCAGCTAATTATTTGGAATAGGAAAATTCTTCCTTCAAAATATCCTCAATAATACCTTCATCCTTTATTTGGGAAGTAATTATCTCAAGATGGTTTTGAAGATAAAAGATTTTTTTTTTCGCTTCTTGATCTTATATTTCAAAAATTGAAGCCTCTTAAGAAAAGAACAAATCATTGTCCCAAAAAGTAGGCTTCCCTTCAACCCACCAATTCTTCACAAGGTTAAAAAAATATGAACCTTAAATCCACATGAGTTGGAAATTAAATGAAGGATTCTCTGGTAGAGAAGAAACTAAAGAATATAATTTTATTGGCCAATTTCCATATCCATTCTAGCCCAAGATCTCTAAAAATGAAGCCCAACTATCACCAATCCAATGATTAGAGACAAGGAAAATATCAAATATTTTAGAACTAATTTAGCTCCACATCTTCTATTGATCAAAGTGAAGGTACCCTCTCTTGGTACCACATCCACCAAATTAAGAATGGATATATTCTCTCTTAACAGAGTAGTCTTCCTTTCTCATTTAATTGGTTATCGCTTTAAAATCCCCTACTAATATCAAAGGGAAAAAAGGAATTAAAGAATGAGTAAGTATTACATGGGCCCAAAGTAAAACCTTTCCTAAAAAAATTGAGGATGCATAGACATTTGAGAGTGGGATATATTCACCTAAGTCAAAGCAAGAGACCACCAATGAAATTGAATTCCTACTTCCCAAGCACCAAGATAGGGTAATGTTACAAGGATTATAAAAACAAACCACTCCAACGGTATTACCAAGAGCCCTAATACATAGAAATTGGGAACCTTGCAAAATTCTAGGGGAAATACCAGCTATATCTTTCACAAACAACTTGGTTTCCTAAATGAAAACTATATCTAGTTTATGATCTTGTATAAGGTCACATGCATTTTTTTTTCAAGGGGTAATTCTCAACCCCCTAGCATTCCAAGATATCACAATCATTTCAAAATACTAGACAAATGAGTTTTATTTTTTAATAAAACTTGATTCCACTAAAGACTCCCCAATCAAATTAACCTTATCTTGATCTTTTTTCCTTCCCACCTTTGAACCCTTATTAGGGACTCCCTTCTTAATGGTTTTTTAAACCCTAAAAAGAGGGGTGGTTTCCTTTTCATATCATCTTTTCACCCTAGATAAAAAATAGTCTTTAAAATATAACCAGCTTCCTTTGACTCATTTTGCAACAAATATAAGAAAATAGAGTCATCCCTAACTACATGTGTAACCAAATCTTCCTAAAGATCAACATACTTTTCAACATGACCAAAGATAGAGTGATTTTCAACAAATGATGCAACTTACAATTCAAGAAGAGAAGTTAAATCATAAGGCATTAATTGATACCTAAACCTAGCCCATGCATATCCTAGTTGGTCATAGTGGTATTGATCCATAGTAATCACATCTTCAAATATTTTTAGTACATTGAATATGTTACTTGAACCATCCTTAGGTAAATCCTTTTTTGATGGGTGATGAGGGGCACACCACCTGAAACCCACTCAAATCACAACAATAGATACCAACACACAAGATGCGAGATAGAAAAATAACTCACTTTCAATTATTTTTCAGAAAATGAAATTACAAATTCAAAACTTACATGCTACAACCTCATGGGCTTGATTCATTACAACAAAATCAACTCTAAAAACAAAATCTATTATTTAGAGACACAGTTTGCACTAATGGAGCCACTGTCTACAAGCCCCACTTAACTCTTTTATTTTACCCAATAACCACCCTAGAATGTTCTAGAAAGTTCAACTTTCCCTTTTGTTTTGGTGCCAAAAGTCCTATCGATTGATTTCTTTCCTAGGAAGAAATTTTAATGAAATTAACTTTTTAGTAGGCCAACTTCGCGGGGCCATAACTTTTGATATGGGTGTTGTATTTTCTATTATAACATATCATTGGAAAGTTGTCGATTTCTTGGGACAGGAACTTAAATATCTCCTAAACTATGCAGGGTATTAAGATGATTCTTTCGTGACCAAAAATGTTTTTCAGTTTTGCTCCTTGGGGTAAATTTTCAGGTCCATACAAGCCCATTTAGGCCAACTTACTAAAAATAGTAAGTGACCATTTTTTTCCTTTTCTGACTTCTGACTATCTTACACCCCTTAAGTGCCATCATGGAACTCAAAAAAACTAAAGAAATTAAGGAAAAACAATTTGTTTTGGGTGATGCAAGATTTCCCTACACCGTTGGATGCTCCTGCATCAGACACCTAGGGTAATTTAGAAAGTTACCCTATCACTTCTCAGGAGTTAGAGGAAAACCAAGATAGTTAACCTCAACCTCAGAAAACCATGATGAATCTTCAACAAGCCTTTCTCTCCACTTCACCAAGTACTTTGCATATTTCTTGTTTCTTGTGCTTCTACCTACACGACTATCCAAAATTTCGTCTATCTCCTCCTTTTTTGAAGTAGGTGTTGGGATATTCCATTGTGCTTCTATTATTTCTTCATTGATTCCTCCTTCATGATATTCTATTAAATTTGAAATGTTAAACATAGGTGAAATATGAATTCCATCAGGAAACTCTACCTCATATGCATTTCTTGAATCATGCTTCTTTAGGATCTTGCATGGTCCAAACTTCTTCATCTTTAACTTGTTGTATGTACCAAATGGAAACCTTTCCTTTCACAAATGGACCATGACTTCATCTCCTACCTAGAACTCCTTATACCTCCTTTTCTGATCTGCCTTAGCCTTATATTGTGAGTTCATCTTATTGATATGTTTCTTCACCTCTTCATGCAAATTCTTCAGGTGCTCAGAAATTTTTTTAGCCTCAACACTACTCTTCTCCCCCTTAGCCATCTTTCTCAGTTCAGAATCAATTATTGGACTACTCCCATACATAATTTGGAATGGTGATTTACCAGTGCTCCTGTTGACAAAATTGTTGTAAGAAAATTCTTCCTGTGGTATAATCAAATCTCATCCCTTGGGCTTATCTCCTACTAAGTATCATAGCAAGTTACCCAAAATCCTGTTGACCACCTCCATTTTTCCATCAGTTTGTGGATGGTGTGCAAAACTAAACTTCAAATATTTCTTCAAATTATTCCATAATGTCCTCTAGAAATAACCAACAAATATGGTATTTTTTTCTGAAACTATACTCTTTGGTAGACCATGTAGTCTCACCACCTCTCTGAAAAAAACTCTGCAATATGAAAAAAATCACTGGTCTTATGACATGGGATGAAATATGACCACAAATATGGAATCATGCCCTCTTTGTTTCCTTGGCAAGCCAAGAACAAAATCCATGCTAATATCCTCCCATGGCCTCTTAGGTATAGGTAATGGTTGATACAATCCAGTATTCTAACTTGCTCCTTTCACCATCTGACATACTCTGCAACTTTGTATAAAATCTTTACATCTTGTTGTAATTATAGCCAGTAATAGTTCTCACTAGCAAGAGAAATGGTCTTATCTTGACCGAAATGTCTAGCCAATCCTCCACTATGCTTCTCCTTGATTAGATTCTTTCTCATAGAACTCCTTGGAATGCACAATTGGCTTCCTCTAAACAACATCCCATCTTGGATTAAGAAATCCAACCATCTTGTCCTATTTAATGTAACAGGTTCCAAACAAGCCTTCCAAGCTTCTGTAAAGTCTGGATCTTCAGAATACAAACTCTTTGAGTTCATTGAACCCAACAACCTCTATATTCATCTCTATCAAAAAATGTTGCCTTCTACTCAAGGAATCTACAACTCTATTTGACCTTCCACTCCTATGCTTAAAAAAAAAAGTATAACGTTGCAAAAAATCAACCCATTTTAAGTGCCTTTGATTTAACTTTCCTTGACTATTGAGATACTGCAAAGCTTGGTGATCAGTATATAAAAAAATTCTTTTGGCAACAAATAGTGTCTCCATTTCTTCAAATCCTGAACTATAGTGTAAAACTCTTGATCATAGACAAAATATTTCTTTGTAGCATCATTTAACTTCTCACTAAAATAGGCAACATGCTTACCTTCTTGACTCAGAACAACTCCTATGGCAATTCTACTAGCATCACAATCTACCTGAAAGACATTATTGAAATCTAGAAGTGCCAAAATAGGTTGCTCTATAACTTTCTTCTTCAACATATCAAAACTTTTGGCTGCTCATGTATTCCACTTAAACTCTTTTCTATCCCCTCTCATTGCTTCAGTTAGAGGTGCACAAATACTACTGAAAATCTTAATAAACTTTCTGTTAATACTTGCTAGACCATGAAATGACCTTACCTCTATAACATTCCTCAGGGTAGGCCATTCAATGATAGCTCTCACCTTCTCTGGATCCATTTTAGGTGGAGCAGGGGCACCTACACCTTATGGTGAAAACAAATGAGTCTTGAAGGGATCAAGGGTTGATTTGAAAGTCTTTCAATCAATAAGCAACGAG
>VDFB02014975.1:0-19322 GCA_007258455.2 Sequoia sempervirens
AGCCAGCGTTGGGAAGAGATATCCATGGACTTCATCACAGGGCTTCCAAAATCTAAAGGTCATAATGTCATCATGGTGGTGGTTGATCGGCTCACTAAATATGCACATTTCATTGCATTAGCACATCCTTTTACAGCAAGTGCAGTGGCTAAAGCCTTTTTGGAGAATATCCAAAAGCTACATGGTACACCTAAATTTATTGTTAGTGATCGTGATCCTATCTTCACTAGTCACTTTTTGGAAAGATTTATTCTCTCATGTTTTACTTGGGTACTCAATTGGCTCTTAGCTCGCTTCATGCCACCCTGTCCGGATGGGCAAGCAGAGGTTGTTAATAAGTGTTTGGGAAGGATATCTCGTTGTTGTTTCACTTAGGCTTAATCCAGGTGGAAGTAGATTATGGCTACCATAGGAATGGTGGTACAACACTTCTTTCATAGCTCATCAAAAATGTCTCTCCATTTTTGGCAATTTATGGATATCATCCTCCTTCCATCACATCATCAATTAAGGTGTCCCAAGGTTCGAGGCGTGAAGACCACTTGCTTCATCAACAACAAGTACTTTTCGAGGGACTCAAAGGAGAAATTTAGCCATGGCACAAAATCGAATGAAACTATGGTGCAGGCCAACATTATAGTGAAAGAAGTTTTGAAGTTGGGGATTGGGTCTTCTTGCGATTGCGGCCTTATAAGCAAATCTCACTCAAGCAGCAAAGAAAGAATAATAAGTTGTCGCCAAAGTATTATGGTCCATACCAAATCATGCAGAAGATCGGTAGTGTTGCCTACAAGCTTGAGTTGCCACCTACAACAAAGATACATCCAGTTTTTCATGTTTCCTGTTTGAAGAAGGTAATTGGGCATAATATTCCCACTCAAACAACACTTCCCGAGCTAGATGAAGAAGGGAGAATCATTTTGGAACCAGAGTGCATTCATCAAACACGCACAAAGAAGCTAAGGAATAGAACTATCACTGAGTATCTCATCCAATGGAAGAATTTACCAGTTGAAGATGCCACATGGGAAGACGAGGAGTTCATTCAAAAGTTTCCAAACTTGATTAGCATTGAGGACAATGCTTCTTTGAAGAAGGGGGGCATGCTACGCCCTTAATATTATTGTACATCGGTTATGAATAGTCGGCTTGTGGCTATCTTAACTCTCTATTAAGTCATTTTATCATTAGTATATTGTTATTTAGTTGTTTAGGTCGGCCCAAGTCTTATATAGTTGTGTCTAAGTCGGCCTAGGTGATATCCTTGGCATAAATAGGTATATATAGGAGGTTGTGAGTCTTATTTCATCATCAAGTGTGAAGTGTGTTCTCATTAGAGATATTTGGAGGTTTTCCCCCTCGAAGTGGCTTGTTATTCTCAGTTATTATCAAGTATTTGCAGCATATTCCATATCATATTCTTCTATTGTGCAAGTTATTTCATAACAGGTTGATATTTTCTAATTGTTTAAACTGATAATATCAAGGATATTTTTTAGTTTATCAGTGCACATTTGATGTAACTGTATGGTTGGATTAATTGGGTCTTTCAAGGAAAGATTAAATTCTTTAAAACAATCATAGTAATTGGGGAATCTCATTTGGATCATTAAGAAGAACTCAGTAGTCATGTTCATGCATGTTTATACTAGTTATAAACTTTAAACCTATATGCCAAACAATTTGAATTTCTACCAAAGATAAGTTACTCATTTTAGATTTCCATTTGACTCTATATACCCAATAAGGCACCAGTCTCTGTTATTTCACTGTTTAATTTCATTCATTTTTACATATGAACATATTTGATTTTTACCTTGTTATTGCTTATAAAATTTATACCAAATTTAAACTCATTTATCCACTCTTATTTGCAAGTGTGGGTAAATTGCTTTAGGAGATAAACATTGGTCAAGTCTGCTTCATTATTGTAGGTACACCCACCTAGGTCTGGCAGCACCTGAAGAGTAGAAGTTTTAAATATTTTGGCCTTGTCTGTTACCCTGAAACATATCTAGAGATTGGCAACCTCTAGAGGTATTTCGCCTACGTTTTTGAGAGCTAAAAAATTGGCGACTCTGTTGGGGACTTATTGCAAGTTATCTGGTTGATGATCATTATATAGATTCATTAAAGTAAAATTCATAATTTGAGAAGTTTTTGAAAAGGTGATTCCGCTGGGGGATAAAATCAAGAATAGCTTCATTTTTCTCACTTTTCATAAAGTGAGTGGCGACTCTGAAAAAGACATTGCATCAATTCAACATGAATGGTAGAAGATCCCAATACAAAGGAGGTCCTTCTGGAGGTCCTGCTGGCAACAATAAGTGGACACATAAGGCTGATAAGGATGATAAGGGTAAGAAGAAAGAGGATGACATGTGCATAACGAACAAAGACAAAGCATCAAGACCAAATTGTGAGACATATGACCATTATGATACATGGAGAGATAATTCAAGTGCAGAACCTTGTACCCCTGAAGAACAAAGAAATCCTTTTTATAATCCTCAGAAACAGGTAGAGTTTGATGCTAAACTCGAAGTTGAACGAATCAGATATCAACATGAATATGATCAAAGGATGGAGGGTAATCAAAGTGAGCCTATTGATCATATAATTCCTCAAGAAAACTATGAGTTCTCAACTCGTCAAGAAGTAGAAGCACAAATCGAGTTTCATAAACAAGAAGTAGAAAGGGAAAAAGCTGAACAGGAAAAGATCCAAATGATAGAAGCAATCCAAGACTTGAAATTGTAGAAAGCCAAAATTGATGCTCAGACAACTAGTTTTTCAAAGTATATACCGCCTCATAGGCAGGGAAATGATAATAAAGGGCCTTCAGACCTATCAAAGGCTCCTTAGAATCATGTGATAAATCAATACAAGCAACCAAACCATACACCGTATATTGCATCACAACATACAAATGTGCAACCACCTCATGGTCAACAATATGTGCCATATCTTCATACACAATACAATAATCCAATGTACCAGTATCATCACATGCATAACCCTCCCCCTCAGCAATACACAACAATGATCAGACAATTTGATTTGACAGGGTTTCAATTATACCCCTACCCTATGGACAACAGTTGGAGAAGTCTTGTTCCTAAGTTTACAGGGAGCAGTGCAATTACTTTTGAAGATCATTTGAGGAGTTTTAATGCTTTTATCTAGGACTTGGATATAGCATATGAAGATTTACATATGAGGTTATTCATGATGTCACTCATTGAAGAAGCTAGGGATTGGTTTAATGGCTTGCCAATAGCTTCTTTTGATTCTATCCAAGAATTCCAGGATCGATTTCTTGAACAATACGGAAATCCATGTGAACTAGATGTTGCTTTACATGAACTCGTACGGATTCAAAAAAATCAAAATGAGTCAATTTATGATTTTAACCGGAGATTCAAAAAATTGCAAAATAAAATACCACCTAGGTCAAAGTTGCCAAACGCTGCAGCATTGAGCATTTATTTGAATGTATTTGATCCAAAAATTGGGTATGAATTAAGAAATAGGTTTCCAAGGGATTTGGCTGAAGCCCAAAAGATAGCACTAACCATTGAAAACAACATGAAAGCTGCTGGGATAATCAATAAGAGAGACAATCCTAGGGTTCCTCAGCATGCCAATAATTATCAGTACACATAGGAGAACATGTACAAAAATGAGAGGCCTCGGTTACATAACATGCCTTATAATACAAATTGGAAGGATGGAAAACCTGTAATGGATAGACCTAGGAACAAAGAAACACCTGATCCATTAAGGAAGAATGGGGCGTATATGGTTAATAATAATCTTTGGTGTGAAGGTTGTGATGGGCCACATTCCCCAGACCATTGTGTTGTAGCCCAAGAAATGCAAGAAGAAGGGATGCTAGTGGGTAGCAGTGCAGAAGATCACTCAGTATTTTTGACTTCAAATACTCCTTATACTGTTGAGGAGGAGTATTCATCTTCAGAGGATGAAGGTTGTGAGTATTATGTTTCAAATCAAGGTGCAATGTCCACATGGCTGAACAACAGGTTTTTTCTAATTCTGAAGAAAATTATGCAAAACAATAGTTTGTTGAGGTACCTACTCAAAGCGATATAAGGAGACCCACTAATGAAGAAATTGATACCCGATTTTCACTTGCGGGCTCAATTAGGCAGGGAAATCTATGTTTCAGGTGTTCATGAAGGCCAAATGGAGGAACATTCGCATCAAGGTTACATATTTTCTAACTTGTTTTCTTCTTGTGTGGCTGCAGGGGAAAATTATGTTTTAAATTTGGCACGTGGATTAAATGTGGCTCCCATAAGGGTTGAGCCCAGCGTGCAGGTGTTCGGTTTTCATTGGGAAGGTCTTCATCTGATGCTATTTCACAAGGAATTCTATTGAAAAGTATGCCTCAGTCGGATCTGGCATAAAACTCCTCAAAGAAGAAAGTCGTTGAGACCAACTTAATGTCTTGCCGACTAGCAGTGTGTTATATTCATTTGAAATCCTCAGGTCGCCGAGACATTTTGGTCGCCATGAATTTTTCTATGTCTCGCCGACTAGTGGATGTCTTGCCAAGGGTTTGTGCCTTCACTATGATGTCTGGCCGATGGGGTAAGGTCTCCCTAACAGAGGGTGCTCTTGCTGTAATGTCTCACTAACGGGGTGAGGTCTCGCCAAAATGAAATAGATTTAACACATAACATATAAGATCCTTGAGAACATTGCTTTACAATTTCATCGACATGTATTCTAACCCAATACTACTTATCAAATCCTTATACAGAACATATCCACTGACAATCCACATTTAAGATGTTTTGAATGCTTTGTGATACCAAAAGCAGAAGAATAGTTGCTTTATTTCGATCAAACCATGGCAGTAGATGTCATGGCCACCATTAAAGCTTACTCGTGCACTGCACAAATGACTCTAATTTCATTTGATGCAAATTCAAATATTAGTCGTTGATCCTTCACCTTGGTGAGATAATCAGACGACTGCCTTCAAAGAAAACTGACATAGTCTCCATTGTGGCAATAAGGGGCCCACCATACCACTCGTTGCCAAGGAGATCCATGTGGCACTCGCCCGTGATATCGCAATCAATAAAGACCTTGCAACTTTTGATCATGCGATGGCGGGAAATCGTGGATCTCAACCATCGGCAATACTATTTGTTCAACATAGTTTCTAGCCTTGTTATTAACCATCGAGCACCTTTCTACCGAGATTATAACATCTCCATTGATTTAAAACACGTGCATCTTATAACTGCTTTAGTAACCCACGACATAATGTATTAAAGATGCATCAAAGTATTTATCATTCCTTCGGCTTCATCAAATGAGACACGTGGCACTCACCCGTGATATCACGATCAACAAAGACAGTGTGGTGGGGTCATCGCGGGATGGCGGGGAACAGCTAAGATCACACAATGATTGATCTACGGCCATGCGAACTTGTCCCTCTGCAAAATAAAAACATTTATTAGGGGAGAGGGCCCAGTAGTCGTGCGGGGTCCAATAGTCATGCACTCAATCGTGATGATAATACCCAGTCTTACCACATATTTATACTATATATTGTAAATAAACAGTCCAAATGTAAATAAAGAAAAAACCATATGTTGATAAAAAATGGACCCATACTTCAACACATGAGAACCTCTAAATGTTATATGAAAAAAACATAAATACATTCATGAAGAAGAGAAATAAGTATTTTTTTGTTTCAAATAAAATATCACAACTCTCCACTATAAGTATATCATTTAAAAAATAAAATGCTCATTTAATAAGATAAGACACTCATTTAAACAAGTATTGTTATCATAGTGAAAAAATATTGTTCTTATGTGTACAACAATTGGGGTAGCAATGTACAAGCATTGGATAATTTTATATTAATAGTTTGTCCTATCACAAATATAAAAGGTGAGCACAATAAATAACATGTATTTTCCCATTAAATGTGAAGGATTTTCAAAAAGTTTTAGTGTTCAACTATTGGTCCATTTTTGTTCAATATAAGTTGTATTTTAAATAATTATGTGTTGTTTTTATAACAACAAATAGATTTTTTGTGTTCAACTATTAGTCCATATGTGTTGAATATAAAAGGTAGAGATATCAAAGATTTATAGTTATCAATAAGTATTTGGTCCACTTAGGTTGTATATTAATTTTAATTTAAATAAAAATATCATAATCTACAAGCAACAAATGATATTTTTTTGGTTCAACTATTGGGGGTTCGATGATTAAATTTTGGTCGAACCTTTAAACAGTCAAATTTTAGACACTTCTCAAAAGATCTGCCAATGTGGCAAGTTGCATGATGAGTCGCACCTCTAAACCTTAGTTATAGATAAATAAGAGACTAGTCTACATTTCAAAAAAAAAACAAAGGTTCTATGATATTCCAGTCAATTGCTACATGCTGAGAAAGTTAGCCTGCACGACTACTGGGCCCTCTCCCCTAAAGGAATAAGGGGACATCACTAGGTCGACAACAAACAATGACATAAGTTGTTTTAACGAGGGAACACGGGACCAACAAAAGACTTAGGAAAAATAAAGTCAAGAAGGAAATAAAATGATAAAACAAAAGGGGCCCAGCCTAGATGAAGTGATGGGGCTTAAGTCATTTTAAAACCTTCCCAAAAAGTAACGGCCAAATAGATCCCATCCAAGGTGTAAGATGAACACTAGGGTTTTACATGAAGACAAGGTAAAACCCCAACCTTAGGATTTTCCCAAACACCATAGATGACCAGAGACACAAGGCATGATAAAATAGAATATAGAGAACAAAACTTTGAAGTTCCATCACTACCATAACCCTAAACCCTAAACCATTAACCCTTAACCCTTAAACCCTCTACCCTCTCTCTCTCTCAAGTCTCTCCATCCTACCCCCTCTCCCTCTCTTAGGTCTCTCTCTCAAGTCTCTCCCCTACCTCCTAAACTCCTTCTTAACCCTAACCTCTTAAACCTGAACCTCTCTACCCCTTTATCTCTCCCACTCCCTCCCTTCTCTCTCAAGTTCCCCACCCTCCCACCTCTCCTCTCTTAGGTTCTCTCTCTCTACTCACTCTTTTATCTCCCCTCCCCTACCCTTAACCCTTTCTACTCTCTATCTCTCTCCCACTCCCTCCTCCCTCTCTCACCTCCTAATCCCTCTCCTCTACCCATAACC
Organism: Sequoia sempervirens; assembly: GCA_007258455.2. Classification (NCBI taxonomy): domain Eukaryota; kingdom Viridiplantae; phylum Streptophyta; class Pinopsida; order Cupressales; family Cupressaceae; genus Sequoia; species Sequoia sempervirens. The sequence goes on from VDFB02014975.1 coordinate 7,205, forward strand.
CAAACCCTTAACCCCTAAACCCCCTCTAAGCACTTCTCTACTCTCTACTCCCTCTCTCTCTCTCTTGTAGGTCTCTCCCTCCTACCCCTCTCCCTCTCTCTGTGTTCCTCTCTTCTCTACACTCACTCTCTCTATTTCTCCTCTCTCATCCTTAACCCTAAACCTTTAAACCCTTAACCCTTAAACTCTAAACCATTAAACCCTCTACCTCTCTACTCCTCTCTCTCTCAAGTTCTCCCTCCTACCCCCCCTCTCTCTCTCTCTTAGGTCTCTATCTATCACTCAGTCCCTCTATGTGTCTCCCCTATACCCTTAAACCCTAAACCCTTAACCCTTAACCCTTAAACCCTAAACACTTAAACCCTCTACCCTCTACCCTTAACCCTTTCTCCCTCTATCTATCTCCCACTCCCTCCCTCTCTCTCTCTCTGAAGTCTCTCAATCCTAGCACCACTCCCTCTCAAAGGCTCCTCTCTCTCTCTACCCTTAACCCTTAAACTTAAATCCCTAATTCTATCTCTCCCACTCCATCCCTCTCTCTCTCTCTCAAGACTCCTCCTCCCACCTCCCCCTCTCCCTTCCTCTCACAGTTCTCTTCTCTCTCACTCACTCCCTCTTATCTCTCTCTCTCTCTCCCCCTCTACCTTTTAACCCTCCTAAACCCTAAACCCTTAACCCTAACCCTTAACCTTTTTAAATCTTAAACCCTAAACCCTCTGGCATCCTCTATCATCTCTCTCCCACTCCTCCCTCTCTCTCAAGACTCTCCCTCCCACCTCCCCTCTCCCTCTCAGCCCCTTTTTTCTCTCACTCACCTCCTCTATCTCTCTCCCCTCTACCTTTAACCCTAAACCCTCTAAACCATTAACCCTTGTAAACTCCCAAACCCTAAACCCTCTCTACCCCTCTTTCACACCTCTAACCCTAAATTTCATCTCTCTCCCACCTCCCTCCCTCCCCCTCCCTCCCTCTCCTCTCAAGTCTCACCCTCCTACCCCCTCTCCCTCTCTCAAGTCTCTCTCTCTCTCACACACACACTCTTATCTCCCTCCCCTCTACCCTCTATCTCTCTCCCACTCCCTCTCTCTCTCACTGAATCCCTCTATCTCTCTCCCCTCTACTTGTTGGTTGTTTTTACTGTAACCAGGTTGGTCTTCTAATTTACTTATGGAATTTCCAATTCCAATCAAGGGCACCTCGAAGGACCTAGACCAACTGATGAGAATTTTAAAGACCTCCTACACTTTGGGCTTTGCAAGACCTGGGAGGGTGATCCCTTAATGCGTTTACAACCTCTGCACCATTATCGTAAAAAACATTAACAACAACAGATAATCTCATTTAATAGCTCAACATAATAGCATAATATTGAATAGAATTGGTTGTTCATGAGTAATATCAACTATTTAGAGCATGAGATAACTACAACACATTCCATAGTGTAAAATAGTCATTGATTTGCAATTTGTAGCAAGTGCTAGGTAAAGACAAACAAAATACTGAACCATGCAAATTAGTACAACTTACATAAGTGCCATATATCCATTGAGGGAGTCAAATTCATAAATATCTAAGGGTTTATGACAGATTTAACACATAACATATAAGATCCTTGAGAACATTGCTTTACAATTTCATCAACATGTATTCTAACCCAATACTACTTATCAAATCCTTATACAGAACATATCCACCTACAATCCCATTCAAGCATTTTAATTAATTCCTTGAATTAAAGCCAAAATAGAAATCATACACACCACAAGAGTGAGATGAATGAGACAACTGTTGATTATCTTATTCAAAATTCGTGACATGCATGTACAATGGAGAGACATGAGTTTGAATTAATCATTTCAATTCAAATGCCAAGATCAGCTATAAACATCAAATCCCCATGAATTCAAAACCTACTACAAAATGACTCAAAAACCTAAATTGCATTTTCCTTAAAACCATCATCAAACTTTGCATACAATTTTCTCTAACTCTTACCTAGACTGACCAAAAAATATTCACAACTTTCTAGTCCATACTTCTAGCTCTTGAAATCCTTCTTATAGAAAATGAAGGAGCAACAAGCACCCAAGGAAAGTACCCTTCATTTCACATGTTTTTTCACAAAACTCTGAGGATGCCACTATACTTTTTATTTCTCATCCTACTTGTATTCATGCATCCTACAATTACAACAATATCCATGGGGCCTCTTACACAAGCTACAACAATCACAAAAGTGTAAGAGCCCCTTTATATCATGTTTGGACTACAAAACCCCTCAAAAATAGGGTAAACTGTGTTGTATGCAAAGAAATGAAGCTTTCTAACTCAAATCAACACCTTAAGCTCCCAAATTAGATTCAAATCAAAGCTAACACATATCTTCATGACCTGGAATTGATTTCACATCAAAATATGGCTGCATGTGATCGTACAATGCTGCATAATAGGAAAAATAAAAAAAATTTGAAGAAAAACATAGATTTTCGAATGTCAAGAGCTTTTATTTTAAATCCTCAACCATCAAAAACCATTACAGTGATCACTTTATGCCTTTTAAAAGCCTTTACATCGCCAACCATCAATCAATTTCTTACAACTCTAATTTTAATCTTTTATGATCACATGAAACATAAAACACACTAATTTCGTATGTTGTTATCACTATTGAAATAAGTTTTAATTTTTGATCTTTCAACATTAAAAGTATTATCATTAAATTAATTATGTAATGGCATAAAAATTAAAAACATCATGAATTAATTATGTAACCACATAAGTCAAATATAATTCTATCAAGAAATTAATATCAAATAGATAATATAATCACATAACTCATACATTTCAATGTCATTGATCTTCTTTTTCATCCAACTCTTTGTGTGTATCATCCGATCCAGATTCGACATTGTAAGGATTGGTCATATCATCATCATCATCATCAATATCAGTTTCGATAATGTCATCATCCACACATATATCATTTTCATGAACATTAACTCCTACATCATCATGATCTAGTTCCTCCTCTTCGACATCTTCGTTAGGGACATCATCAAGTAACTGTTGATCCTGATCATCATCTACATCATCTTCTAGTTCTTCGGTATCTTCTTCTTCCATCACATTATACTTTATCGACAGTCCTCTTGGATCATGTCTAACAACAAATGACCAACCCGGTTTACTTGGAATCTCTGAGTAAAATACCTGCTCACATTGGCTTGGAAGAACATAGGGCTCATTTCTAGCTCGCTCGATCAACCTTCTATTAACCATGGTAAATCCTTTATCATGTTCAATAGCAGTTCTCTCATAATCATTTTCATTCAATTGTAGCCTATACCATAGGACGACGAACAAAATTAATTTGAAGGACTTAAAGTCACACTCAAGTATATCATCCAAAATCCCATAGTATCGATTTTCTGAGACTTCTGGATGTATGTCACTTCTAGATGAAACATTAGTCACTTGAAAGACTGCAGTTATACTAGAATCACAATTTTTCTTTATGTCATCCAACATTTTGATTCAAAATTTACGATCATTGCACCACATAGCCTTGTGGTGTTTCATCTGCAATATGTCAAACATGTAAAAATTATTGCAATATCGTTAGTTGATAAACATATTTATTATTGGCCGAATGTATGCAAAGAAAACAATCTCAACATATATATACATCAATATAATTGAAAATAATTAAATAATATGGGTGATTAATATATTTATATGTACCTGTTTATCTCTTAAACCATATGCTAAATCAATTTCCCTTGGTGTAACATTTGAATTTCCATTACGATGAGCTTCTTTAACCAATGAAGCCACGCCTTCCCATGTTAATGCACGACCAAATTGTTGACATCGTTCAATCCATACCGTCATCCAATCAAGATTATTTGCGACATACAAATGTAGTGCATCCCACTCTCGACCAACTATATCAAAAAAATTTGAAATTCACAAACGACATATAATTAGTTAAATACCACAGTATACGACCTTAATTTATAATTGATGTATATTGAAGATTAAAAATTAAATAAGTACATTGTACATAAAAACCATATGTAAAATGTATTCCAATTAATCTCCATGACCATATTATAATTACGTCTCACTTTCCTCAATCTACCTTTCCCCATCAGGTACTCCCCTTCGAATTTGTTAATGGAGTTGGGATCCCAAATGCGATCTACATGGATCTTTGTCGCAAACTTAGGGAAGATATTCACTAATGTACACCATGGTCTGGTGCATACATATATCCCTCCACCATAGAACCCTCAGATGTGCCTTTGTCTAACCAAAGCCTTCAAAAATTTCAAGTGCCTCTCAACCATCCATTGACTCCTTGTGCATTGTGTCCAATAATAATTCAATCTCCTCAACTTGGTGTATGAGGTAGTGTTCTTGTGCATTGAAAAATGTTGAAGGTAGACACTTTTGCATTTCACACATTAGACAAGGAATTTTTCTCTTCCAATAATTTTTATCTTCTTTATGGATTTCTTTAGATGACAACCATCTACAAGTGATTCAAGGCACAAATATATTAACAAGATTTAACAAAAATATACACTATATTACATAACAAGCAAAACAACTGGCAATTATAAGATGTATGCAATGAATTGAACAAATATCACTACTTACCTCATGTATTTTCCAAGATCATATATAACTTGCTTGACATTGTTGTCAATGTTGTCTAGGAGAGATAGAGGTAGAACGCACTGCAACAATTATAAAATGATATTTTCATTATTTTTCCAAAAGTAGTAAATACAATACATTGAAAATTACATGCATTATACAAGTGTATATAATATACCAGAATAATTACCTTAATGAAGGTATGACAATCATGTGTTTTCATCCCTAACCCAAATTCACCTTTCTTTGTTATTATATTGTTTATGTTTGCAACAAATCTTGTGGGAAATCGAATTTTTCGTATGACTTCTTTTATAGCATTTCTTTGTTGCTCTATTAATAACCAAGAAAGGGCACTTATATTAATTTGGTCTCCATCGCTATTTAATTGAATGACATTTTTCATTTCATGATTGGCTTCCTAAATGTCACTACAAATTTTGATAATTTTTTCTTTGTCATGCCTTCCATCCAATATTTTCCATAATGTTTTTGTTATATTCTTTCCAATATGCATTGTATCAAACAAATGCACAATTCTTAGCTGCTCATAGTAGGGCAACCTACTAAATTGTCTGGGATAACTTTTCAGTCCCTATGGAAGTCGGCCATTAATGCCTTGACGACCTTCATGAAGCATATAAGTTAAACAAATTAACAACGACAATCATTATCAATTACAACATGAGTAAACATAACACAATATAAAAATATAAATTCAAAACATATCATATATGATAGATAAACAATTTGATCTGATGTATAACCTTGATGATTAATTCTATTGTATTCCAACTTCCATAGGCAAGGTGTCATTCTTCGTGGTTTTGATGTAGTCTCCTCTTTCCCATTGAAAAGATGTTTTTCAGTAGTTCGATACTTATTATTTCTATGGAGGAAGTACCTATACTCATCAAACACCTACTTTCCTAAACTTGTTGAACGACGAGATTTCATCTTTGGACCACAAATTGGACATACAAATTTTTCCTTTGTTTGAAGACCTGCAAGATCATATATAATTGGATTAAATATGTCAATTTTTATAATTATATATAATGAATAGATTATTTTAAAAACATGCATGATATCTACTTCATCAAATTAAATATTGTTAAAGTGCAATCAAATGTTATAACATACCACAAAAATGTGTTAGCCCTGGGGCATCATGAATTTTCCATACAAGCATTGCATGGAATTTAAATTATCTTTGTCCTATTGGTCTAGAGACATCATACATAGTGACGCCATTCCATAACTTTAGTAACTCGTCGATAAGAGGCTCGATATATACATTCATATCTTTAACTTGGTACTTACCTAGTTGAATGAACATAAACATTACATAATTATTATAACCATTTTACCGCAATATATATATCAATTAATGTACATGACTATTGAATGAAAAAATATGTCATTATGCAACAAATAAGACAAATGAGATGCTACTACGCAAAGAAAATTGATGTAAACAAATACCTAGAACAATCATTGACAACATTATGTGCTCCCTCTTTATTGACATCCATGGAGGAATGTTATTGTTGATAACAAAAACAGTCACGCCGAGTAAATAGATCTCAACTCTCCAAATGGATTGACACCGTCTGCTCCCAATGAAAGCCTGAGATTACAAGGTTCTTCTTTTAAAGTGTGGCCATTTTTCCTCTATTTCCCTAAATGTAGAACCATCCATAGGCATTCAAAGAATGTCATCTCCACTTTTATTCCGTGCATGGTAATCCATAAATTGCGCTAAGCTTTCGCACCTAAATAATCGTTGCATACGTGGAATAATGGGAATATAATGAAGAACCTTGCGAGACACCTTTTTTGTTAGTTGATCTGTTCAATATCTACTGATATGACATTTCGGGCATTCTATTGCAAATTCATTGTTTATGATATATAATATGATCATTGGGACATGCATCTATTGCTTGATACTCCATTCCGATATCTTTCATAATGCTAAATAAATCTCGGTATGAGCGAGGTAAAATATTTGATGGTGGTAACAAAAATTCACTCAATCAATCTACAACAAAAAATAATTTGTTAATATAAAGAATATTAATGGTACATATTTCATCCTTTATTTACTAGTGATGAACTAACAACAATTAAAATAGATGAAAAAAAATGACATAAATGACATACCTTAACATCTGTGAGATTGCTATGTTTGATATTCCATTCATAACCTTCAAGTTCAACAACAACAATACATCAAAGAGAAGAGTTGTTTGGGAGCATTCATAAAGGGGCTCGTATGTCTTCTCAAGTACAGGTAAATCATGAACATCATCAAAGTCATCTCGATCATCATGATTAGCTCTACCACTAAATGTGTCATGGATCAATGTATTTGTACCATCATCTTCAATTGTGTTTTCTGGCGCATGATCATCTTCTTCCATAGGATCATTAACTTCAACTTCGATATTCACAGCTCCATGTTCGTCCACTTGCAAAACCACATTCTCCGAGCCGTGATAATCCATATCATCTGCCCTAGGGTGCCCCACCTTTATAGTAATGATAGACACAAATAAACCATGATCATGATCATGTGATTATATATATATATATATAAAATGTTAAAACGATATAAACATTTACAAATTCAATCAATATAAACACATATAATGAACAACTTACCAATGGACGCTAACCATGCCCCCCCTTCAATGTGACCATGCTGCCTACAATGTTTTTCAGCTGTTGTGAATAAAATTTGTCTCATCTTTAAGCCCTTGCAATTATTGCAAGGACAATAACATTTCCCATCACCCTTTCTTTTCAATCTAGCCCACAATCTATCAAGTGTCTCTTCATTTTGTTATGGACTAATATTATCTAATATGATTTTTCTTTACCAAGCTTGACATTTAGATCTTCAAAAAATATCAAACTCACACTCCAATAATTTTTATTCATAGACAGGTAACAAAATCTAATAATTCTGATATTTTACACCAAAAAAAATTGGCATGCAACCACCCCTGCAAAAGAGAAGATAGTCTGAAGTTAATGACCCCAAAAACACTTTAAAATGTTAATTCTGAAACTTATTAAATTCTAATTTTACTATGATTTCCAATTGTTAAGACTCCTAAAATCATAATATTGAACTTTATCGCAAACTTTCTACAACAATGGAGGTAGCGAGCTAGTAAGAGCAAGTGACCCATTCCTAAGGAGCAACAAGTCGAAATCATCATTGCTAATGTCAATACGGATTTATCCTTCTAGTTAAAGATGCAATGTGTCACTTCTTATGACGAGCTTATCCCTAGGGCCCTCAACATTTTGAGAGCCCTAATCACACAAGGAAGCACACACTAGTAGAATTTGGAAAATAAATGACTAGGTGACTAAAATTTTTAGTCACAACAGCTAAAAAGGACTAAATTCTGCTCATTTTTTGCAACTCAGCTATAAATGAGTAAATAAATTACTAGTTTGGTCGTTGATTAAAAATTATTTAGTCACACAAATAAAAATGACTAAATAGTTAGTCATTTATTTAGTCACAATCCATTTGAATAAATCATTTAAGGAATCAAGAATAAAGCCCGCCAAAATACTCTAAAACTTTAATAAACATACTCTAATTTTTTTGTCAAAATCTTATTTTTAGGCGTAGCCCACTAGAATGGAGTTTTCATTTTAATAAACATACTCTAAAACCTTCGTCAAAACATTATTTTCAAGTATAGACCGCCAAAATGGAGAAGTGTTTTCGTAAAGAATGACAGAGAACGGTGAGGAGATGTGCGTGAAAGGAGGCATAGGATTAATTGTTGCTTATCTCATTCCTGCTCTGCTCAACAAATCTTACATTGTTCCCGCTACTATTTGTAATCTAGGTATTTACTTGACATATATTTGCATAATCTCAAATTTTTTCAGAGGCTTTTGAAGTATCAATGTATCCTATATAGGATTTAGAATGATTTCTTTTAATTAAAAAAATTAATAAATGATGTATTTCCCTTTAATTAGATAATGTAGAGATCTCCTAAATCTGCCCCAGCACACTATCCTCTTTGGCACTGTATTCATTACTCCAGCTACTAGGGTTTTGCATGTGACATCTTTAATATCTTCATAACCGTGGCTTTTAAATAGATCTCAGTCTTTGCTTTAATCCTTTTCATGGTAACCCTTGAGTTCCATAGTAATCCACCTTCAATCTCTTCTCTAAGAATGGTGTCTTTAAGCTAGGATCAAGATAGTATGCATATAAAGCAAGTCCTTCATACCTTCCATTGTTCCAAACCACCACTCATCAGCCTTTGCTTAAAATAAGTTGCCCATAAGCACAATAGCATGCTCTTTAGTAACATGGTTGCCGCTGATTGACCATTAAGGTCACCACTTTCATCAAGATACAATGAGATTTTATTCTCAAACTCAAGGCATTATGCAAGATAACATTGTGAATTGTTTGTTGTGTACGATTTTAATTTTCTTGCACATTTATTACATTTTAGTTAACTTCCTTTTAAGACTGGTGTTGCACTACCTACAACTTCAACAACTCACTCACTATCACTTGAAGATTCCTTTCATGAGCATCCTTCTATAAATCAAAACTATGCCCTATAGATCACGGTAATTTACCAAGGGACTCATTGTTTCATGGTATTGTAGATCTTAAGATCCTTCAACCTTATTGACACTACTTCATAGTCCACAAGGTATTATCTACTATTCTCCCATCTTTGATGAGTCTCAAACCGCCAAACATGCAATCCACTACCTCCATTATACAATATTAATGGCTAAGAAGAAACATTGAACCTATGATTACCACTGTTACTTCATTTGGACAATCATTCCCTGATTGCATTTGTCTTATCTAACACCTTCCTCACTAAAAGCATTTCAGTGAAAACCCTTGGCTGGGTCAGAAGGGGTATGAAATTAATCGCTTAAAAATCTCCACTTTTACTTTCAAGTAAGGCTTCCATTTTATTATCTTGTCATCGCTCAGCCTCTTTTTGACTGTCACATTGTAAGTGGCTATCATTCTTCTTACCATAGATTGCATTTACAAATGTCACTAAGCTACATAGTGTGTTTGTTATTGGCTACAATCTTTAGATTGCAAGATTTTGTTATTACCTACAATGTCTCAATCTTTCTGGTATTGCAACCTCACTAATCTGCTATAGTTATTGTTTATGTTTCTACGGAGGCCTAGGGTTTGTACCCTAATCATGCTCTTACTAATGCTTCTCACAGTATTAAAAACCAAATCTTGGGCCCGAAAATTAGTTGTCTCTGGAGCAAAGTTGTGTATGATATTTTCGGATTGTATCCAGGAGTGTGTGGAAGTTGTGTTTGATCATTAAGGTATGTAAACCTAATCAGGGAAATGTATCCTATATAGCATGGGTCTTGCTTTAATACTTTCCATAATGTTTATTAGTAGATCACATTATTATAGTTTACGGTAACCCAAGATTGCATTCAAGTATGTAACAAACTTGGTTTGTAGTTTAAGCTAGACACTTTTAAGTAAAAATCATAAGGTTTAGAAAATTTTGATCACTCTCTAGAATATCCCATTAAACATGGGTTGTGCTTGAATGCACTATATAATTGATATAACACAACCACTCTGCCTATCAACCAGAGTTATAGGATCTTTATTGCAACAAGAGGTAATCACTTTTGGATCATGCTATAATTACATCATAACTCTATTAAACTTGAGACAACTCAATGGACTCCAATGATGATTGATTAATCTCCACATTATATAACCCGAATTAACTTATATGAGTTCCTCCATTTCTATCACAACATACTACATTAAAATTGGCCGCTACATGAATGCATCCTCAGATTTGTTATAGCACAATCGTGCTTACATGACCAATAGAGTTGGTGGATCGCTATAATTATAGTCACAAATGAATCTATTCCTTGTTGTGATCTTATGGTGATTCCACACAACAAAATATGCATGTATGAAATTATCAAAACCCTAAACCTCTAAAAATGAAATATGATGAGATGTTGCTTTAAAATATGATTTTCAAACCTGGAACTACAAATCTGACTTCACAACTAAATTCTGCAAAAAGACAATGACTACCCTCAACCTGGCAATATCTTCTTGAATTTTTTCTGATTTTTCCCAAGAAAATCGTCCTTAGTTCTCCACAAATTGTCTCAAGTAGAGGAAAACACTATCGCAATAAATTAGTGAACTCACTTTTCTTTATGTTGGCCACAATTTGATTTTTTTCTATTTTTCATGTTTGTCAAAATTTTGACGAAACTTATAGTCGACATTTCGACGAAACCCAGGTTCGTCGAAATTTCGACGAACGTCGGGGATAAAATTTCAAAAAATTTAAAATTACACATCAAATTTTACAAGCACCCGACGATACATCAAATTATACATATTTCGTCGGACATTTTAGTCGAATTTTGCAGTCAAATGAGTTAGTGTTTATATAGAGGATCGAAACAAAAGTACCACTAGGGTTGTTTCCTCTCCCAAGTTAGGAGGTAGGCCATCTAAGGGATTAAAAACATAAAAGAGGTGGGTTTGGCTTCTGATCACCAAGTTTCCATAAGGTGAGAGAATACACCTAACACCTTACAAGCACAAAAATAGTGATCAATTAATCCCCTAATTAATTTGTGTAAAAAACATTTGAAAAAGAGATTTAGTCAAGGAAAGCCCTACAAAACCGTTGTTAATAGTTTGAATTTCTAGTCTTTGACAAACAAATTAGAACTCCTCCCAAGATTTATGCTACATGTTGCAAAGAAACATCAGTAACATCAAAAACCCCTATTCTATTAAATTAAAAAGATAAAAAATAAAAATTTCAACTGAAACCCTAAATTTAAAATCAACAGATAGTTGCAGCTCACCAGACCATAGTTGTGGCTCAAAGTTGCATCGTACTAGATGGTGACTGCGTCGTTTGGCCCAACAACTACATCTTTTCAAGGCAGTGAAGTATCTGACAATTGTGTTGAAGCCCTAATAATTGTGGTGAACCATCCTTGGACCTACAAAACACAAAAAAATGACCAAATCTGAGAAAACGAGAGACTAATATGATGTGATTAGGGGTTAGAATATGAAATGAAAAACCAAAAAACATAAAATGCATAGAAAACCCAAGAAATCAATCCAATTCAAAAGATACCCTAGTCTAAAATAGTTTTGGTGTTGCAAACCGCAAATGTGACGAATGACTAAAAGCAATTGCATCGCTACAAGCCACAGATGCGTCGTTCCATACTTGTAACTTGCAAAACTCAAAATTTTGTATGAAAATCTGCAAAAAATTGTCTGTCACGTCGGGTTCACCAATTTAATTAGGAAGATTCGATGTTAAGATCATTAAACACAACAATAAAACCTTAAATCCCTAATCTAGTAATGAAGAACATATACACATAAAATAAG